>APFE030187147.1:2456-66737 GCA_000404065.3 Pinus taeda | reverse complement strand
CTCACTACTTGATTAAGATGCTCTCCAGTGCCTTGTTGGTCACCTCCACTTCCCCATTAGCTTGTGGATGATAAAGAGTGGAAGTCCTATGCTTGATTTTGTGATGGCTGAGCAGTTCTTCAATCATGTTGGAGGTAAATTGGCTACCTTGGTCTGTGACTAGCTCTCTAGGGTACCCAAATTTGTAGAATACATTCTCCCTTAGGAACTCAGCCACCTTCTCTTCTGTTGTTGCCTTAATCACCTTGGTTTCAACCCACTTAGTCAAATAATCAGTGCACACAATAATGTATTTTTTTTTCCTTTCAAGGAGGGTTGATAGGCCCAACGAAGTCCATGCCCCACTTGTCAAATGGCTCAAAAGTCACTTGAGGTTGTAGGGGAATTTCATCTCTTGGATTAGGCTTTCCCATCCTCTGGCACCGATGACACTAACTAATGTACTTTTTCACATCCTGATGAAGAGTGTGCCAATAATAGCCCACTTGCAACACTTTTAATGCTATCCTCTTTGTTGCAAAGTGACCTCCATAAGGCCCATCATGACAGGTCAGAAGGATGTCAAAAACTTCCTCTTCCCTTACACAACATCTCAAGATTTTATCTGGGCCAAGTTTGAAAATATTGTCCCCAATCTAGGTGAAGGGGGGGCACGTTTCTTGACTATCTTGCCATTTTCTTTGGAGGGAAATTTTGGTGGGAACTGTGCTGATACCAAATAGTTTGCTATATCAGCAAACCATGGGGAGAGAACTAAAATATCAAACAAATTCTCATCTGGTAACTGGTCATCTACCATTCCTTCTTCACCTGCAGGCATATTCATCCTAGATAGAAAGTCTACAACAACATTTTCCTTACCAAGCTTATCAACAATAGTTAGATCAAACTGCTATAATAAAAGCAACCATCTTATAATTCTAGCATTCACATCTGGTTTGTTCATTAAATATTTGATTGTAGCGTGGTCAATATGCACAAATGTTTGGTAGCCTGTAATGTAATGCCTAAATTTGTTTAATGAATGCACAACAGCAAGGAGTTCCTTTTCAGTCACAGTATAATTTAGCTCAGACTTTAACAGGTTCTTACTAATAAAATAGATGGCATAGGGCAATTTCTCCTCTACCTAACCTAAGGCTACTCCTATGGCTTTGTGTGAGGCATCAGCATGAATATGAAAATGGAGGGCCCAGCTTGGGCCTCGAAAAATTGGTGCAGTGATTAACTTACCCATTAAAATTTCTAAGGCCTCTTGACAACTTTTTGACCATATAAACTCTGAATATTTGTTCAACAACCCAAATAAAAGAGAGGCCAACTTGTTGAAGTCCTTTATGAACCTTCGATAGTATCCAACTAACCCCAAGAAACTCCTGACATCCCTCTGCTTCTACAAAGGTGGGACCCTTTGGATGATTGTTATTTTGTTCGAGTCCGCCTCTAATCCCTGCTGGTATATTGAATGACCTAGCTCAGTCCCTTCAGTCATTAAGAATTCACATTTTTCCGGACTGAGAGACAAGTTCGTTTAAATGCATTTGTGCAATACTTTTCCTAGGTTAGTTAGGGCTTCTTGAAAATCACAGCCATAATATGTAAAATCATCCATATAAATTTCCACCGCATCATGTACTAATTTGGCAAAAATACTCCAAACTGCTCTCTCGAAAGTGGAAGGAGCATTGCACAGGCCAAAAGGAAGGACCCTATAGGCAAAGTACCCCAAGGACAAGTGAATGTGGTCTTATCTTGGTCTTCTGGGTAGATTTGGATTTGGTTGTACCCACTGAATCCATCTAGGAAAGAAAAAAACTTATTCCCTGCTAGGCCATCTGGCACTTGGTCAATAAAGGGTAGGGGAAGATGATCCTTCTTTGTGGCTTTGTTCAACTCCCTATAATTGACACAAATCCTCCACTTACCATTTTTCTTGGGAACTAACACTAAAGGAAAGACCCACTCACTATCGGAGATAGGGTAAATGAATCCTGCATTTAGCAGTTTTTGCAGTTCTTCTTTAACTATATCTTTAAGAGTTGGATTCATCCTCCTTTGTGGTTTTCGGACCGGCTTGCAACCATCTTTGATGTATATGTGGTGAGTACACACTGAGCAGTGTACTCCCTTCATTTCCTTGTAACTCCAAGAGAAGGCTTCTAGGTTTTCTCTCAACATGTGGCATAGCTTTCCTCTTCGAACGTAGAAAGAGATGGATTAATTTTCAAAGTTTTCTCTAGGCCAAATTCTATGGTTTTGACACAGAGTGGGTTGGAATTGGCCAGTCATGAGTCAATTGGATGATTGTTCTGGGTTTCCCTTACTTCTTCTTCTATTGGTAACGAACTAGGAGTTGGACTTTGGAGCAGGTGTTCAATTAAGTCATCCTCATACTGATGTCATCCTCCTATGGTTGCTTCCAAAGCATAAAGTTAGGCAGAATAAACCTCATCTTCTTCCTCCTCCTCCAACCATAAAGGTAAATCATGCTCTAGAGAAGGTTGAGCAGGAGGGTATAGAACTAACTGTTTGGACATATGCCCTTTCTTGATGGTCATATTCCTAGCTTTGCAGCTAAGGTAAACATCGGTTGTGGCCAACCATGGCCTCCCAAGGATGAGAGGGTAACCAGTAAGCTTAGCTGTAGGCTGGAGAACTAGAAAATCTGCAGGGTACTCCCAGGAGTCAATGGAGACCATCACATCCTCCACAATTCCCTCAGGGGTGACTGTGGAACGGTCTGCAAGTTGTAGAACTGTTGTGGTCTTCCTCAATGACCCTTGGAGGTTGAGCTTGAGCATGGTGTCCTTGGTAATCACATTGATGGCAGCCCCAAGATCAATCAGAGTGTGTGGGACAATGGTGCCATTGAGGTGCATATCTACTACAGGGCTTCCAAGGTCCAAATATTTCGAACATATTACCTGCTCTAGCATTAAGTCGGACAACTGCCCAATGACATTAATTGTAGGGGCATCCCTTTTTCTTCTCCCTGGATGCTTGAAGCATTTCTCCTTAATCAATTTATTATAAATGGGAACATATTTTATTGTCTGGAGAAGGGGGATCTTTACACATAGATTTTTCAATTCTCCTAGAAGTTCAGTTTCTTTTGGGGTAGGATGGAGTGGTTGGGCTAATCTCTCAGGAAAGGGTGGATTTACTTTAAGGTTGCTTTCCTCTCTTTCTTCCTCAACCTCCCTATATGGAGAGGGTGGTTGGTTATCTAGGATAATTCTCTCAGATCTTAGGTTGATCTCCTAGATTTCTACAGCATAAGTTGGGTATGATGTCTCTCCACTGTATACTTGTCGAGCCTGCCTATTGTTTGGGTTCGGATTTGGCTGGGTAGGCATCTGGGGTTGCTTGGGTGGAGTAGAGTGTAGGAGTTGTGGTTGGGTAGGTGGTGGAGCCAATAGAGCAGAAGCATTGTTGTATTGGGGCCTCCACCCTTGGAGTGGGGTATTCCACTAAGGTTGTGGCAAAACATCAGTTTGAAATGACTGGTTGGATGGCTAGGAATGATATTGAGATGCATAGGACCAAGGATATGGTGTAGACTAGGAAGGATGAGCAGAGGGTCCTCAAGAATGTATAATTGTGGTTTGGTTGGGGTTGTAATATGCATGGGATGACCCTTGCATACCTTGCTGGTATGGTCTAGGCCCAGGAGGTCTCCTTTGGTTGATGTAGCAAAGCTACTCAGTGACCCCTCCAACTCCTTGATATACAACTTTGAGTCCGGGTAAAGAAGGGCACTTGTCTATGGAGTGGTTTTCTTCACAGACCGAGCAAATCTCAATGCAGTTCAATGGACATTCATTCCTAGGACGCCTCCTGGTGCATCTAGGATAAAATATGGCCAAGGCTCTCTCTACTTCCTCTTGCTTCCTTTTGATGTTCATGGTGTCCAATCGCAAGGCAAGGATTTGCAGCATCTCACTTTTGAAATCTTCCAGCATATTTCCAATTTCACCCTTGATGGATGAGTTGGAAGATGATGTACTGGCCATAGTTTGACTACTCCTACCCTTTTTCCTGGTTGCACTAGAATGGTTTCTAAAGACAGTCTTGATATCCTCATAGGGTAATTGGTAGATATCTCCTCCTGCTAACAAATGTAAGGTATCTAGAAGATCTTCCCTTACTCCTCTGAGCAGGACTAGCTTTAGTGACTCGAGGTCAAGTGTGCACCTAGCCCTTTTGTAACTGAGCTGGAATCTTTCTCCGTAGTCTTCTAAGGATTCATCCTGGCCCATGGTCATCCTGAAAATCTCTTCTTTAGTATTGACCTACATTAGTCCCTATATTTGTTGTTAAAGGCTTGTTTCATCTAAGCCCAAGTTGTGATGTTATCTCCAAGTAAACCCATGAACCAGCGCAATGTTGCACCCTTAAGGGTAGATGGAAACAATTTTAACTTTTTCTCATCATCTGTATATTCATAGGTTCGGCATATAACAACAAACTCAAATAGGAAATTCTAAGGGTCCTCTGTGGTCAGGCCATGGAAATGAGGTGGGAAAAGGGGTTTATATTCTTCATCTTAGTGTCCCCATTGGTTTCCCTAATGGGGAAGGCACCCTCAACTCTCTCTCTATTCCCTCAGTCATTTTGGTTTTCAGCCATTGGTTCAATAGGAATGGGTTCCTCTTCTTCTTCTTCCCCTGTAAGTTCTTCAAATATGTCAAGTTGCTCACCTAAAGGTTCCTCCAGTTCACAGCCACCAAAGAAGAGAGAAGGTTGGTTGTTGGATGTAGTGGGGGTTTTGGCAAGAATTTCCCTAAATTGTCCCTATTCCTATGAGGCATGAAAGGAAATGTTTTTGAGTTGGATTTTATAATATTTTTTTGAAGCTGGAAAGTACTTTGCAGAAATGAAATTGTTGATTGAATGAAAACTACTAACAGAAAAAATTACTTGATGAATTGAAATTCTACTTGCAGAATGGAAAGGAAAGTAGAAAATGACAACTGAAATAAAGGAAGCTACTAGATTACTTTTTGCAGAAATAAACTAATGGCAGAAAATTGAAGACTAGAAATAGAAGAAAAGAAAGCAATAATCACATTCTACTCAGACACCTCCCCGACAACGGCGCCAAAAAGTGATGAGTGCCAGTATTGCAGCAAGGGTGATGCAACTCCTGGGCTACCAGCTTTACTTATCAATCGAGGGTTCGTACAAACTTAGAGGTGACAGTGCTACATGCACAAGTAAAAGTGAAGGTCCTATCTGTTGTCATTTTTCATCTGGCGAGAGACGCCAGGGTTCCAAGATAGACTCCTATAGAGTCAGAAGAAGCTTAATTATTTGATGGAAGAAGAGAACATCTATTCTAAGAGAGCTACTCTACTACAATAATAAAGAAAATAACATGTAATGTTAAATCACACCATATCCTAATTAACCATTTAAACAGCTATGATAAGCAAAATTTCTAAATCAACGCTAATATAATGTTGTTATCTAGGTTACAGAAGTAAAGAGCATCAAACCATACTAATGTGTAAGCAAGGAAACTAAACCAAATCTGTTTTCACTTTTTTTTTTGGTGTTTGTGATGATCGGAGAGTGTTGGAGTCTGATTGAATAACCAAATCAAAGCTCGAGAGTGGCAGCATTTAAATAATACGCAGAACAAATTTCAGGAAGGAGTCAAGTGGAAGAGCAATCAAATATTGAAATCAGTGAAAGGGAGACATAATGAAGCAGTAGTGCATAGGAAACATTGGATCAATCAGATCAACGACAGGACTAATAGAAGATGAGCGGCGAAGATCTTATCGCGGGAGATTAAGTGAATAGATGGATGGATTGATCAATGAACAATATTAATGAAAGATGAGTGGCAGAGATCTTATCGCAAGAGATTGAGTTAATAGATGGATGGATTGATCAACGAATAGGATTAATGGAAGATAAGTGATGAAGATCTTATCAGGGAGGTTAATTTAATAGATGGATGGGTCGATCACGAACAGGATTAACGAAAGATGAGCGATGAAGATCTTATTGCAAAGATTAAGTGAATAGATGGATGGATCGATCAACGAACATGATTAACGAAAGATGAGCGGTGGAGATCTTATCATGGATATTAAGTGAATAGATGGATGGATCACATCAATTCATGTGTCAGCAGAAGGGTGGAAAACGTGTGGAATGATGGAGTGGTCTTCGTAGGTGGTAAGCAGTTTCTCGCGCACCCTCAAAGCTGTAAGTGGAATTCCTAAATTTTACGTGATTAGCCTAAGTGGGTGACATTTAGTAAGAGAAAACCACTTTTCTCACATGCTCTCGGTCAAATATCAGTTGTGCAATAATTCACACGAGATTGCGTAATAGCTGTTGGATCACACGGGATTGATCAATGGTGGAGATCGGCCAAGATAGTTGGCGAGCAGGTGACACGATAGTCGTTGGATCAAGAAAAATAGATCGATGGTGGAGATTTGGAGCACCTAAAGTCCAACGTTGAAATGAATATGTGATACACGGTTGACGGCAACTGGTCAGGGTTGTTGTGGATTGGACGGTGAGGAAATCTACGAGTATAATCTGATTAAGATGTGATTTATTAGCTTTCGCATATATTATGCATCAAGAAAGTGCTGAAGGAAATGAGAATATGAGTGAGATCTTATTACAGAAAGAGAGTGATGGAAAAAGATAACGATGAAATGAACCAAGTACTGAATCAAGACAACAAACTCCAAAGCTCATGCAAGAACTAGAAATCTATGTTTTTGGGGTTTTTGAAGGGTCTCTTCCTCCAGTCATGGTCCCAGAGGGAGGAGGTGAGGCCGAGACACCTGTTGACAACCTTATGGTGATATTTTTCTCCTTGCTAACCTGGAAATTGAAAGAAGGCACAAATGGAAGAAAATTAAAACACAACCAATCTACTCTACACTGTTGTAATGGAAATGTGGCTGCTTAACCAAATGAATGATTAAACCATGAATCTACGCTAGCATACATGTACAATAAAGAGGAGCCTTGGCTTCTAGGGTTGGGCCCTAACCCAAGAGCTTCAACCCTTTGAGTTAACTCAGTGTTGGCTCAAAACAAAACTCATTCTTATTAACAAAACAATGGATTACGTCAAAAATTGTCACAAGTCTTGTAGCTCGAAAATAGAGTAAAGTTTTACAATCAAAAATCTGAATCCGACTGAGATCCTAAGCCTCTCTACTTATACATCTAAATATCCAATTACTTCCTTAAAATTAGGGAGTCTCGGCTCCCAAACTCGAGATAAACTGGTGCTTTGAGTTTCACTTGCTCAGCTACCTTCTAGTCCTCATGATTTGGTTTTTTGCACTCCGAGCTGATGGAGGAATATTCGAATGGAGGGGTAGTAAATGAGGAGGATTTACCTCCTGTAATTCCTCTCCCTTGTCCCATTTGAGTTTTGACCAAGGTCTTTGCCAAAATTCCTTGCTTTTATCCTTTAATCCTGCATTAAATGCACATTAGACCACAAAGCAAAATATCCAACTCTAACTCATCTCATAAGCAAAATATAATCAATAGTATGCAATAAGTTGTGAGAATAGTTGGTTTGACTAAGCTAGGAGGTGAATTAAGGCCCATATAATTACCCAATGATGAGGCTCATCAATAGCAAAGTAATAATTTAATAATTCGACACATAACGCCATGGGGACCCACCATGAGGGGCACATGTCTCATCTTCCATCCTCTAGAATATATCATGGGTCATCTTAAAACACTTCCCTCCTTACCCTTAACCTAGTTCATTCGATCATTAAGGGTATCTCTACAACTAGTTTATTCTGCCATGCACTCCATCTCTCTGCAACAAAACTAATCATGTGTTTCTTAGCTTCACTGAACTATATGATTTCTTCTGCTTACATCTCTTTCCTTAATAAGTTAAGTATTTACTCTACTATTGGTGCCCTTGGATAATAACCACCAACAAATGCTCATTTTTACCATACTGAAAACAGAGTATGATACAGTGATTCAAAGAAACCGACCCTATTGGAAGATAGCTCGTCCCTATAGTAGATAAAACCCACTAGCTACCTCACACCCACTACCCAGATCTTGAATTCATGAAGGTGGCATTGGTTACAAAGATTTTCAATTTGGGGATGTGGTTGTTGATGTTATTAAAAATTGTGATATGGTTTTCTACAAAACCTACAAAATGAGTCACATGCCTACAACCCTGGTGAATGACAATAAACCTGTGCCTATTAACTTCTCTCTCTATGATTGGGAACCTATAAAATTCTAGTTAGGCCTTCGAACAATGTTTTTTACAAGCTTTTTTCAGAGCAATTTTTTTTATGAAAGACCAACTCCCTTTTCTATACACTGGGAGTAGCGACAATAGCATTGGCACTTCTAGTGTGCTTGTTAAGCCTCCTATATATCCTCTATGACCTGTATTTCAGATTAAAAACCCGCCAACATCACTTCTTTGCTTTTAGGGATTTGAATTATCTATGGGCCATTAGAATCATGCTGGCAATATCTGCAAGCCTATGCAGCATGGCAGATTTGTTAAGGCTTCCTCTGTTTAGATATAGGGGTTGGTTTTTGTCATTGATGGGTGACCAAACCTAGACAAACCTATGCAAAGGCTACCTGATAGTGTCACAAGGCTTCATGGAGCCATTCGTTTACCTGTTTGCACTATTTCTGGTTCATGAGTCACTACAAAATGACCCCTTTGGCCCGAGGAAGAAGGGAAATGGCTAGGCAGTTGTTAACATTCTAGTTTTTTTCTTTCCAGTGCTTGTACTGCATCTATTCTTTGTGATAATAAGACCAGATATGAATTTTAGAGATGGGTAGGGCTTGGGGAAATAGTTTCCAAGGTATTTTACCAAGACCTTTGAGGATGTGCGCTATGAATGTAACCATGAGATGGCTCCATGTACTTATTATCTCTTGAGTACTATTGTTTTGAGCACTTTGGGAATCATGTATGTTTCATATTTTATCTATGTGTGCTAGAGAATCTTGTCACTGGTTATCAACAAGATGATGCAATTCAAAGTCTATGGTTGGCTTTTGCGGGGTGTTGTTCCTTCCTTTCAAGGTGATTTTATTAGGCTTGACCATCCTTAGAAGGCCAAGTGATGGTAGCTTTGAGTTGTTTTCATTCATGGGTTTTGTCATGATTGTTCTCATTGCTACCTTGGGAAAAGGGATTTTGGTCATTCAGTCGATCCCGAATGCACTAGCAGTCAGGTGGGTTTTCAATTCTAATTCCCGATTTGAAAAGGAAAGACAATCTTTTGGATCTGTATCAATTGAGGTGTTTCCATTATCTCCAGTGTGAAGAAATCGGGAGGAGTCCTTGTTAGGAAAATGAGGTGGGTTGGGGATTAAGGAATGTTGTGAATCCTATGAGAAATCAAGGAATAAGTTTATTTTACACTCACTGATGATATTTCTAGAATGTATTTTTCGAACTTGTGAACACATGTTGCAAATCACTTTGCACTAATTTGTTTTGGATTTATCTCAAAAGTCAATTTTCACTTTTTATTTTCAATTGGATTACTTTCTAGATTGATGGTGCTTCCAATTTTTGTAAATTCTATTGTACCCTCTTCACAAGTACCCTCTACCTTACGAAGAGAAATTGGTTCAAATACATAGGTTGCCCACTATGATATGACAATTTCTATGGTGCCATTGTTGCTAACATGAATGCATATTCATATGGCAGCTATGTATGAATGTTGGAAGGTAGTTGTTTGGTATTATAACAGGTTTATGTTTTTCCCTATGATAATCCTTGAGGATTTTTCCTCTGCTTAGCTTTATACTTGTATTTTAGATCAAATTTGATAGTGCAAAATTGTTTCACATTGATCAATTATGATATTACTATATACAAGAAGTGTTGTCTCAAGATAGGGAAACTATCTTGGGCACACAATCAGTTGCTTGAAAGAATATCTCAACCACACACCAAACTAGGGACATATATATATAACCACTCCTATAGAATAGGAACAAACTCCTTTACATAGAAAGTCATAGCTGAGACAAGTAGGAAGTACATTTTCCAACACTCCCCCTTAATGACTACTTGTCTCGATATCAATCTGCAAGATCTACATCTAGTCTAGTCTGGTAATTACACCTTGTACCTTTTTCATTCAATTATCAATGTCCATATAGAGGAACAACCATCTACCAGAATGCATGGGTTCCCAACCACTGCAACCGCCAATCTACTAGGAAGTCCTTCACATACCTGGTTCATCAAACCTCTCAATGAATTCCCCCTAATATAAAATTTCACCTCATGGAGTCGAAAACCAATACGGCCCACCCAAGTGTATCCATCATGCATGACACACTCTTCCAGGGTGTTAAAACTCTCTAATAGAGGGAACACATAACAAAGGTTATGCATGCCTCTCTAGGTCTTACAGAAAATACATAAAACATTTCAGGACCACAACTAACCATTACAAAAGAGTATATGACATGTAGATTTGCTCTAATTACAATATCTGACTCATAATACACCATGATCATGAGTCTATTCCACAAACTCAGACAAACTTTAACTGGTTTTCCATCATCCTTTAATCACTATTGTTGCTCCTTTACCTCATCTTTTTGAAATTATCCACATCCTGGGCATCTTTGTCTTTGTCAATTAAATCTTGGAACTCCATGCTTAACCTCTGATTTGTTAGAGTTGTGAATTATATCCAAATAAATTTACCTGAATTGAGTTAGCTATGCTTAATAACGCACAATAATTTTATCCATGACTCCAAGACATAAAAAATAAAATAAAAGATTGACAAAATATCTAGTTTCTCTATCTCTACCCACAGATGACTTTAAACCACTATTTGAAAAAAAAATCACACCACACTCTCTCCACTTAAGTGAAACTCCATGCTCACTACACCACAGATGGCTCTCCACTGTCAACTAATCCAGGTCACACACCGTCAGTTGATCTAGGTTGCACAAACCCAACGATAGGCTTGCTTCAAGAACATTGATCTCGACTTTTAAAGATTCACCCAGACAAATGAATTAGCTCCTTAGGCAAACTCGATCGCTTCTTCTCCAAGCATGTAGTCACAGAATACTCTTCATTGAGAACACATTTTTGTTGGCTCAGATGCATGATCTCCACGAACACCTCTCTCATGGATCACAAGCTGCAGTCGCATCTCTTCCTCCAATCAATCCAACTAAATTAAATTTGCAGTCACAGTCAATTATCGCACTCACTATGTGCTGGATCCTGGTATTTCCACCACTGACATCCTCGCACCAAAACAAACTGTGAGAGAGTCCATGATTTAGAAGTAAGATCCATGCTTCCACTGCATAGATCCACGCTGATCTCGGCTCATCCAAGATGTGGGTTGATCCACACTTATTCTCTACACTGGAGGATTCCTTCGCAGATCTGACGCTTCATCTAAGCGAATCAACAAGCCTTCAAACCTCTGGGCTCATCCACAATTATGTTGTGTAGATCCCAACAACCAACTCCACCTTCTCATTGGCACTTTTGAAGACTCTGAATATGGTTTTCAGGCAGAGGCACAACCACTTGCATATGTTGTCATGTGGGTAGTCCCGACTCACTTCAAACACGCACGCTCACATTGGGTACATACCGGCTCACAAGCCTACGTGAATGCACAAACCCCCATCGAGTCCTCTTCATTTTCTAAAAAAATATATGTTCCCTTCATCTGCTCGAGGCTAGGCTGTGGTCAGACTAGATCTCTCGACTTCTAGTCCTACTGCATCTTCGGCTTAGGTTCTAGAGACTCGGGAAAACTTGGGGAAGATACTGTGAATGCCATCCCCATTCCTAGTCTCGATACTAGCATGCCTCAATTGGCCTGTCTCGCCACAAATTGGCCTTCAAAAAAAAGCAAGTTGATCAACAATCCATTCAACTCGGATCTAAAACATCGATTACTAGGGAAATATTACCTGACACACTATTGTAGCCACCGCGTCATGTTTGATCCATGCTCATTGTTCGATCTGAGATCAACGGCCCCAATCTGAAATGAAAGCGCTCCAATGAATGCAGGGACTACCACAACAATTGATTGATACACCAACTAGGTATTCTACAACATCAACTTTCACAGCTTCTATCGTTGTGGAAAGATCCTCCTTCGGCCACCTCCTCATCAAGGGCGAGGTGATTCCACGTTTTCTTTGGTAGGTTGCATCAATAGCCAGTCCCTTCCCGAAGCTTCATGTCCACACAGATCTCTAACACGCCATAATAATAATTATCAATCAACAAGCCAATCTAGTCAACCTCCATGTTAAATTTCCACGTCGATTTCAAGTCTCCAAAAAACAAGTCGGATAGACAAACCAAAAAAATGAATGAACAAACAACATTCACCAAACTCTTTATTTCCCTCAGCGCACGAGGGGCCAAGGCCCAAGCCCTTATGGGCTCCAATACCAAGATAAAATTTGATAGTGCAAAATTGTTTCACAATGATCAATTATGATATTACATATATACAAGAAGTGTTGTCTCAAGATAGGGAAACTATCTTGGACACACAATCAGTTGGTTGATAGAATATCTCAACCACACACCAAACTAGGGACATATGGATATAACCACTCATATAGAATAGGCACAACCTCCTTTACATAGAAAGTCACAGCGGAAACAAGTAGGAATTACATTTTCCAACAAATTTTTCTACAATTGGGTATAACAATGACGATACCTGTGCAGTTCTACTCCTCAATTTATCTTATGGTTCTTTTTACTAATTGAACATCCTTTCTACCTTGGTGTAATTTATTCTATGTCATTTCAGACTTATTAAGATAGTATATTATATTCTATCATTTCAGATGTTTTGAATGTTTGGATTAACTCAAACAAACAATGTATTTTGAGGACTTGTGCAAGCTTTCCAATAGATAAAACTTATTTGTTCTCAATCAAACTTGATCCTTTATTGGTTACATGGTTGGCATTCAACCAATAGGAAATACAAATACAAACATATGGAAATATGTTTGCATATTTGCAATTTCCATGCTCTTAAAATTTGGTTTCTTTCTCTTGTAGGTTCATCCGTCATAGAATGATTAATAATACAGGAATATCATGAATTCAATCAATAATACAGGAATGTCTTCCATATGTTTGCATATTTGCAGTTTCCATGCTCTTAAAATTTGGTTTCTTTCTCAGGTAGGTTCACCTGCCAGAGAATGATTAATAATACAGAATATCATGAATTCAATCAATAACACAGGAATATCTACTTTGGATTTTTTGTAAAGCCTTGCAAGTTATTCCCTAGGTCATGCATAACTTGTCATTTATTTCCAAGAATTCAACACCACCTGCTTCAGAGTTTCCATTCATCTGCAGTGTTGTCTAAATTCCAACTGTTTCTATCCTTTTCCCCTCATCTAAGTGTCATGCTTCAATGTTTACGGCTATATCTTTAGCTGCATAGCAAGTGTTATTTTCCTGTGGTCTTATGCAGTGGCAAGGATCACTAAAATATCAACTCTTGTAGCAATAATGTCTTCATCCTAGATTAGAGTATGTGACACTATCCTAACAGGAAGCAAATCCACCAACTAGATACTTTAACACTACCTCATTGTAGTCCTACTCACCAAACCTTTTGACTAATACACACTTTAAACCACTCTTACCACAGGCATAACCTTACCACTCCCATCAGCTCACTTTCATAATACTAACTATAAGGAAGCTAAGGGGATTACACTCTACTATCAAGTCGCTTTACATTTCAGAGTTAATCCCAACTATAAGGGAAGGGCAATCATTGTCCTTTCAACGCCAAGCCATTCTTTTCTCATGTCATCATGCTCTTGGGCAGGGACTAGTTGCTCCACAACTCTCCTTATTAAGTTGGCATTCGAAACCATTCGTGGTATCAGATCAATCATTAAGCGATGTTAACTTGTTATCGTGCTTGCTCCTTGAAGTCTCGTTATAAATATCGACTGTAGATTTATGGTTATCTGTGTTGTCGGATATAAACTCATGTAACTTAACTTTATTTACATTTTATATGGATAAGCCTTCAATCACGCTTTTCGATCCCTAAGTCTTATTTAGGCAGCTTTTGATCTCAATTTTTATTAGGTGGGGACATATAATAGGTGATTTTGATCATATTTTGGGGATTTTTTTAGGCTTAAAAAAAACAACAACTTTTTTTTAAAGAAATAAATTTGGACGTGATTTAATTTTCATTTATTCTTCTCATTAGAATTTTAATGTGCAGATGAGAATAACTAAAAACTCAATGCTAAAAATCCATTTTTTAAGATATAGTTATTTTACATAAATTATTTCACAAATATTTATAAACAAAAATAGATTTTTTAATTTTTTTAATTGAGTAAATCACATTGTTATTACTAAATTATCAATAGTATTGAAAGAAAAATAATTTAAATTTTGGAATTTCTTATAACTCTTTCTTTGTTATTAATAAAAATTATGGAATGAATTAATTTGTTAAGTGTTAAGGTTACTCATATCATGGCCTTTGTCACCTCTCTCTATCATTGTATATATTTTTCCATTGATGACTCACTTTTCCTTTCGATAATTAGTTTCCATTTAATTGTATGGACTTGTTAGCTAACTTGACTAGACTTTAGCATAGAGGGTTAGCTCAAGTGTTCATGAGCCAAATATGAGATCTCCTCCCGAAATTTGGGGAGGTTATGGATTCTACTCTCTTGATCCCTAGGTTAGTTTTCATAATCAAAGCTCATGATTTACCTCATTTACCATTTATGGATCATGAGGAATTACTTGGAAAATTTTCCGCAAGGTATTTTTGCTGAAAAAGAATCTTAATTAACTTTAGCGGTAGTCTTATAAGGATATCCATAAATATATTCTTTCACTTTAAAGAATATTGATTGAGCTTTAGCAATAGTCTTATGCAGATATCCATAAATATATTTTTGCACTATATTTTTGCACTTTTTAAACATGTGGTTGTGTGTTTTTTCAATGTGAAGGTTTTAATATACCAACATAGATCCATCTTAAATACGGATCTAACATGAGCCAGGAGGGATCCAATTGAAAAAGAATCTTAATTGACTTTAGCAATAGTCTTATGAGGATATCCATAAATATATTCTTGCACTTTAAAGAATATTGATTGAGCTTTAGCAATAGTCTTATGCGGATATCCATACATATTCTTGCACTTTTTAAACATTTGGTTGTGCGTTTTTTCAATGTGGAGGTTTTAATATACCAACATAGGTCCATCTTAAATACAGATCTAACATGACCCGAGAGGGATCCAATTTCTTCACACGCAATTTTTTTTATGAGCCAACATTATTTAAATATTTTGTATAGTTATTAATTTTTTTTTTCTAGAGTTTAAAAAAAATATATTTTGGCCGAGATGAGCAAAATTTCAACTTTGATGAGTAACGGACACCCTCACACATCATATTAGGTTGTATAATGAGCCTCTCAGCTCAATTCAACTTTGATGACGGACGAACACCCTTACACATCATAATGGGTTGTCAAATGAGCCTCTCTACTCAAAAACTTTATTAGCCTCAAACTACTAAAAACCAAAATCATTAGTCTTTTTTCCCCTTTTTATAATGATATCAAGTGTAAAAAATTGAGCATTGTCGTGGACTATCAATACAACATATTTTAGAGCATTGTCGTGGACCATCAATACAACCTATTTTAGATACGGTTAAACATTCCATATTTTTAAATTTTTCCATTTTACCATCTCTAAAATCTTCTTAAGAAATTGTCGTCAAAAATTTACTTTTGAATTTGAGGAAATTATGAAAATGGATTCAAAAACTCTTAAATGAGCTAATATAATTAAATTGTACAATACTAACATAAAATGGATTCAACACTCTTAAATACACCTAATATAATTAAATTTGAGAATGCTAACATCTAATATGTCTAATTCCATTAATCCAAAATAATTATTGTCATATTTCACATTAAAAAATATTTATTTCCATTCTTTTTATTTTTAAGTACAATACTAACGTCTAATATGTGTAATTCCATTAATCCGAAATAATTATAGTCATATTTCACATTAAAAGATATTTGTTTCCATTCTTTTTATTTTCAAGGAGTGGAAAATGAACTAATTCATAACATGTTTAAACAATTACATTATTTTAAAATATTTTTACACAACTTTTATTATAAAAATAAAATATATAATTTAAATATTTATTATAAGCTTATAATTATAATAAAGCTGTAATTTTAAATTTATTAAACTTGTGAATTGTCATGATGAGAAATAAGATTTTAGTAAGACTTAGATCCTAATTAATGCGTAAAAATATGTTATGTTTATTTTTTATTGCTTTTATTTTAATTTAGCTATTTTTTATTTTTGATAAGAAACAGTACTATATTACACTTGTTTAATATTTCTTCACAATTTACTATAAAAATATAAATACTGGCATAGACCTATTTTAAAGTACAAATCGAACCTGAGCCGAGAGGGATCAAATTTTTTTAAGTGCAGAATGTAAAATACAATGTGTTATTTTTCATTGTTTAAATTGTATTTTTGAATGCTAAATAGAGTATATATAGACCAAATAAAAAAATTAACCATAAAAACTTATTTTTTGTTCTATATATAGATATATATGAAGTTGATATTGACATAAATTAGTTAACATAGATCTTCAAATAGTTTATTTAAATCTCTTCTTGAAATATTTTTGAAAAATATAACATGCGATTCACACATTTTTTTGTACTTCTAATTACTTTATAACATTTTATTTTTTTCAATTATAGCCAACATTAATTTTCTATTTAGAACGTAATTTTTATTTTTTATTTTTATTCTAAAGGAAAATGGATGGACTAACAAACTTACACATTCCTTCCTATTAGACTGTAGAATAAGCCTATCGACTCAATAATACCATACAAAATACTTAAAACTATAAAAACTTACCATATAAAAAAATTGTTCAAATACTATTTAACATATGACCCTGTGTTACTCCACGAAACATTAAATGTTTATATAATATCTCACTTGTTAATTTATTATTATAAAATAAGTACAAAATAATTTAGAAAATAATATTGGTTTTCAATGAAATTAAAATTAAAGTCAGAAAAAAACAAACAAACAAATAAATGATAATTATAATTATATTAATTAAAATGATAATGATAAATAATAATAATAATGATAAATGACGGGATAGGTCTAGTTGCTCCAGTTTTCCATAATCCAAGATACTCCAATTCAAAAGCATAACTTTGTGTTGTAGAATCTAATTCTGGAAATTTAGAAATTTTGTTTAAAATATGTAGCCAAAAGGGAATATAACTAGCATTTGCACCAAATGTTGCAAAGGAAATGCCGTAAGGCATAAATTGAAGAACACAAATACAACAAAAGAATACTTTGATAAAGAATAAAAATATATTGAATGCTCAAACCAATGCCCCATTAACTGGAACCACTTAGTGGACATATCTATCAACATTAGGATTATACACAATGATCAAGAAATTTCCCATATACAAACAACACCTTCCACAACAACCTTTTGTCACATCCACATTTTAAAAAATGCCTTGCGTGATTGGAATATCCCATATTTCCTTTTTCATTATGCAGATAAATCTTCCATATTGCTATTTTCATCATGAATATTGTTAGTTCATTGTTGTAAAGTGTTGGTGTGTTAAATTCAATACTATAAGTTTGACAAGCGAAAAACATTCCTCAATTAGCATAATATGCATTTTTCTCTCACCGTGTATTTTTTAGTCAAAGAGCACAAGTAACAGATTAACATGTATTTTCCCTTCATTATTTCCATCATAGAGCCAAGAAATCTACGCCTTATCTATAAAGTAACAAAAACATTTTGGAATACGTCTAATATTTCAAGCTAGTGTCTAACCTATAAAGTAACAAAAACTTTTTGAAATAAATTTAATATTTTAAGCAATTGACTAACCTAATTTAATAATTGAAAAATTCTCAAAGATGAATTATTCTCCATAATAAGATAGCCAACATTGGAGCCCATACTTTCACTAAAACCAAAAGAAACACAACCACTTGTTAAGAAGTAATTCAAGTAATAATAATAAAACAAAAATAATAAACATTAAAATATAAAATGGTATTTCCAACACACAGGTATAAATATACATGCTCTATGTCCATTGCTAGATTAAATGGGTGTGGAGAAAATTAGTAGAGAACCCAAAATTGTATTTCTAATTAGGAGGGGTGGAGAAATGCTTTAAATGCGGGTTGTTGTCATTCTGATGAAACCCTTTGCAAAGGGGATGTTAAGGTTCTGAGAGAGAAGCTAGGCTTGGTAGAGAACACCTTCCTTGTGAAGACAGAATGTCAGTGTTTGGTTGCTCAGAGTTGTTCTCCTAAAAAATGGGCAGTCATTTGCACCAGATGTTGCAAAGGAAACACCGTAAGGCATAAAGTGCAGAAATCCATTATCCATGTAGTGCGTGCATTATTCAAGAAGGTCGATCTCTCTGAATTTGTTGCAAACATTTATGTTGTTGCATTGCTAATTTATTTAGAATCTACTACTACCTCCTCTTCTTGGAATATTAAATTTCTTATCACCCCATGATGACAATCCCTCTGATTATTCGCATCACAATTTTTTCCACTTTAGTGGCTTTGCCTTCAACCTAAAGAAACATGAATTTGAGTCACTCAATTAAAAAGAATTGCTAATTGCTATTTATCAGGTTTTGAGTAAAACTAATTAATAACTCATATTACAACCCTTTAAGTCTGGTATTTATAACCCTTTAAAATGAAACTAACTATCTATATTTTTATTAATAATAAAAAGAATCTTCTTTATAAAACTAACACTCACATGCTACTCTTATATATTTATCTTATATTTAATATTCAGTGTCCATCAATTGAATGACAAGTTGAAAGCTCAACTCAATTGCACCTTTCTGAACTCCCTTGTGGGAATTCATGTCCCATTAATTTAATGGCAAATTGAAATTTCAAATACAGTACACATTTTATACCAGATTCGGAGAGTTCATGAACAAACTTTCAAGGTTTTAATGGATCTGGGTCGTTTGTATTTTCTCTGATGTTGACTATATTACAAAAGCCAAAATCTCTTGGATTGTGGTGAAGCCTTGGCTAAACCATAATCCAAGTGGAACCATGAACAATCCAGAATTAGCGAGTATATTACGAAACCCAAAATGGTGTAACCTTGGCTAAACCATAAATCCAATTGGAACCATCAACAGCGAAGGATTATCGTCGCCAAAATCATAAAAAGGTACACTGTTTATATTAGTATACGTCCAATAGAACTTCTTGTACCATATTGTGAATTCCTGTGGCCAACCAATGAGAACTAAATACTATGCTACCTTTGTGGGTGGAATCTAATGCGCTGTATCTAACCCCGGCCAACGTGCCGTATGCCCCAATGAATATCTAATAAACTATATAATCCAAGAATTCTGTAACACAACACATACTGATAAGGAGGTCTCCTTCCACAGGCTCTAGCATTTACAACGTGGAGTTGCAGCAGTAACTCGCTATTGGAAAATAACTATTTAGCAATGTGTTTATTTTGCAAAGAAACATGTTGGACAGTATTCCATATGGGCACAAACTGAAATTGACTAACAAAGACCAATTAACATTTCACATTTGTAGCTTTGCTAACTGTTTATGTTCTATAAACACTGATAAAATGATAATCTTACAGAAAAAGAAGACATCACTTTGTAGGGTGTGTTATTTGTATTTACACAATTGATTTTTTTATTCAATCAGCTATGCTATTCTCTGTGCTTTATCTGGGTTCCTTCATCACCACCATCATTGGGAAATTCATTTCCCTCTTGAAGTATGAAACGAGTAGCAATTCCCAATTGATCTCACACTACCACCACAAAGAAGCTAGCAATCCTGATATACAAATCAAACCAGCCATCCTATCAAGCAATCCATGTAGTTCTCAATCTATAGCTTTGATAACCCAAAACTCAAATCTTTTATACCTAGTATGCACAGAAATTTTCACATTAATATGTCTGGATCTCATTCTAAGATCTTTACAGATCTGATATAAATTTGGTGAGCTCAAAGGTGTGTTTGCCTCTCAAGCCCAATTATTCATGCTCTAGAATCTGAATTGGGCAAAATTTACTGATCCGATGTTGTAAAGTTGATGATCGTTGAGAAAAGATCCATGAACATAAGAACAAACTTCATGATTTGATGGGACAAAAATCCACATAGTTCCACATAGTCCAAGTAACCTACCTGTCATTCAAAAAGGATTTTTATTCAGATAACTGAACATTGTCCAAGTAAACTTATCATTAACAGATTTTTTTAGAGAAGGGAAAGCACTGCAAAACAAGTAATTCGTTTTCAAGCCATTATATATATGTCTGTCAAGAACAGTTGGTTAATCATGTTTTTCTTTTAATTCTGATCACACAAACACAAACAAACCATGTAAGAGCTTCTGCAGTGATATCCAAGATGCAGAAGAAGACCAGACATATTATAAACACTACATATTTTTGAAATTTTAGCAAATAGGAAGACTTATGAAGTTTTTCTTCATGACAGGATATATTATTCTATACATAGAAGGTACATCAAAAGTTAATTCAACAGTCAAAGTATAAATTTGACTATAAGAGTAGTTCTTCAGTCAAGTAGTGGAAATTGGCTAGCTTTGAGGCAAAAACCCTGCAGACAATGTGTGCTAGGCATGCTTTTGAAAGCCAAGTTTTAACACAAAAAGTAGATTTTCTTTCCAATGACAATAATCTACACCATGCTTCTGCACTACACGCCTGTTTTTCCATCAACACCTTCAGCAAGATGAACTAGTAAAGCATAGTAACTGCATGCTGTCGTGTTTTAAGGTTTGACTATTTACATATATGTACAGCCAATGCAGAATGGCATAATTTTATAGCACAAGGATTTTTGCTAACTAAACTGCAATAGAAAAACAAGAAATTGCCTTCTCTCAAGAACACAGTCTCCTGTCAAGGGAAGTCACTTGGAAAGGGATCACTCACATTTGCATACAGAAGGAAAAGCAAGAAAATACAATGTTGTACAACAAATGGCCATAATTGATGGTTAAAGTTTGCATAGTGCCTAGGAGGCCCATCTCAAGGAGTATCGAGAATCAGACGATCCAATAGCAGGCATGTCATAAAATTGAAAGGGTTTTGTTTCAACACCATAGTCTATCAAAGGTCTGTCTTCCAGTTGATCATCATGGTCATACATAAAATCAGGAATCTCAATCTGTCCCTTCCTAATGTAATCCCAGATAAATTCTAGACGATTTACATGCTTCAGTTTCCAGTATAAACTGCATGACACATCAAAAACTGCATAAGCACATCTGCAACAATTAGTTGTAATGAATTATTTGAATCAAAATGCAAACTCAGCTTAATTCTCACCCTGTACTGAAGAAGAAACGGCCAAGGGTTGCAAAAAACAGTCTTGACTGAAGCCCCGGATGTAGGAAATACACCACCTGAAGCCTTTCCTTAAAAGCCAAAGGAAGTTCTTCATAGATCAACCACAAAGTAGACACCCCGGGGCAGTTTTCACTCCTTTGAACAGAGGCATGAATTAGAAAGTGAATCTGTTCTCATAACAGTGAGGTCGCTTTTTGGTGCTTGCAATAGTGTGCCTTTCTTTCCACTATTGTTTGAGCCTTAATTCAAATACTCGATATTTATATTTTCTGTAAAAAGGTGCTATACATAATCTAATTTCTAGATATATATGCTTTTGGGTGCTTGCAATAATGTTTTCTAGCCTTATTTTCTACTATTGTTTGAGCCTTCATAATTCAGATTTTCGATATTTATGCTTCTTGGTTTTCTGTAAAAAGTTTTCTAACCAATTAATGCACGCTACAGCAACATGCAAAAGGAGAGACAGAACAAGTTATTTTATTTATTAATTCCCTGCACATAGATATCTATGCTTCTTGGTTTCCTGTAAAACGTCCGAAGCAGTTTAAGGCACACTCAAGTAACATGTAAAAGGAGAGGGAGTAAGTTGTTTTATCCATTAATTGACTACAAAGTGCAGGTCCCATTGACTAGATGAACCACTAGTAAGGTTACTTGTTTAGTGCTTAAATGGAATAAAATACATGCTTTGGACTACAAAGTGCAGGTCCCATTGACAAGATCAACCACTAGTAAGGTCACTTCTTTAGTGCTTAAATGGAATAAAATACATGCTTTGGACTGAAATTCTTGTTTTTTCAATGATGCTGGTGTATTAAAAGCCAAAAGATAGACAAGTTATTGTTGTTCTCTCTGTTAATTCCCTGCAAGGTGCTGATCCCCATTTACAAGATCAACCTTTAGAAGGGTTATTTTTTAATGTTTAAATGGCATACAAGATAAGCTTTGGGCTAAAATTTAAGGCACACAAAGAGATACATGCTAAGAGAGAGAAAAAGTTGTTTTACCTGTTAATTCCTTACAAAGTGTAGGTCCCCATTGACAACATCAACCTCCCTATTGTTTAAAAGGAATAGAAGGTGAACTTTGGACTAATACAGTGCCTAGGAGGCCCATCTCAAGGAGTATCGAGAATCACACGATCCAATGGCAGGCATGTCATAAACTTGAAAGGGATTTGTTTCAACACCATAGTCCATCAAAGGTCTGTCTTCCAGTTGATCATCATGGTCATACACAAAATCAGGAATCTCAATATGTCCCTTCCTAATGTAATCCCAAATAAATTCTAGATGATTTACATACTTCAGTTTCCAGTATAAACTGCATGACACATCAAAAACTGCATAAGCACATCTGCAACAATTAGTCGTAATGAATTATTTGAAACAAAATGCAAACTCAACTTAATACTCACCCTGTACTCAAGAAGAAACGGCCAAGGGTTGCCAAAAACAGTTTTGACTGAAGCCCTAGTTGTAGGAAATACACCACCTGAAGCCTTTCCTTAAAAGCCAGAAGAAGTTCTTCATAGATCAACCACAAAGTAGACAAGCTGGGGCAATTTTCACTCCTTTGAACAGGGGTATGAATTAGAAAGTGAACTAATATCAAATTGCTTCATATGTTCTCATAACAGTGAGGTCGCTTTTTGGTGCTTGCAATAGTGTGCCTTTCTTTCCACTATTGTTTGAGCCTTAATTCAGATACTCAATATTTATATTTTCTGTAAAAAGGTGTTGTACATAATCTAATTTCTAGATATATATATGCTTTTGGGTGCTTGCAATAATGTTTTCTAGCCTTATTTTCCACTATTGTTTGAGCCTTCATAATTCAGATTTTCGATATTTATGCTTCTTGGTTTTCTGTAAAAAGTTTTCTAACCAATTAATGCACGCTACAGCAACATGCAAAAGGAGAGACAGAACAAGTTATTTTATCTATTAATTCCCTACACATAGATATCTATGCTTCTTGGTTTCCTGTAAACGTCCGAAGCAGTTTAAGGCACACTCAAGTAACATGTAAAAGGAGAGGGAGTAAGTTGTTTTATCCATTAATTGACTACAAAGTACAGGTCCCATTGACCAGATCAACCACTAGTAAGGTTACTTGTTTAGTGCTTAAATGGAATAAAATACATGCTTTGGACTACAAAGTGTAGGTCCCATTGACAAGATCAACCACTAGTACGGTCACTTCTTTAGTGCTTAAATGGAATAAAATACATGCTTTGGACTGAAATTCTTGTTTTTTCAATGATGCTGGTGTATTAAAAGCCAAAATATAGACAAGTTATTGTTGTTCTCTCTGTTAATTCCCTGTAAGGTGCTGATCCCCATTTACAAGATCAACCTTTAGAAGGGTTATTTTTTAATGTTTAAATGGCACACAAGATAAGCTTTGGGCTAAAATTTAAGGCACAGAAAGAGATACATGCTAAGAGAGAGACAAAGTTGTTTTACCTGTTAATTCCTTACAAAGTGTAGGTCCCCATTGACAACATCAACCTCCCTATTGTTTAAAAGGAATACAAGATAAGCTTTGGACCAAATTTTTTGTTTTTTCAATGATGCTTGTGTATTAAAATCCAAAGGATATACATATTATTGTTATTCTAGCTTATAACTCACTACATAAGTGGAGGCTCCCGTTGACAAGATCAACCTTTAGTGGAGTTATACTTTTTAAGGTTTAAATGAAATACAAGACAAGGTTTGGACAAAAATTATGCATTCACATTCTGCATTTTTTGAATGGCGCTGGTGTATTAATTCGTCCAAAGAGACTATATGTTAGTTACCTACAAAGTGCTGGTCCGCATTGAGAAGATCAACCTCTAGTGAAGTTACATCTTTAATGTTTAAATGCAATACAAGGTAAACTTTGGACTATTATTCTGTGTTTTCTCAATGGTGCTTGTGTATTAAATCCTTATCAAAGATGTGCAATTATAGGAAGGCATTGTACTATGTCTTAAAAAGTTTCCCCATGTTTGCAAAACTTTTAATGAGTTATTAAAGTCAGAAGAATCTTACTATTTTGTCATTTTGATCCATGGAAATATCCTGCTAAGAAATATGTACTTTGTTTTCTACAAGAGTATTCTAGAGTCTCAATGGTAATGGCGTTTCCACACGTTGAGAGGAGAAAATCAAAAGATTTAAAAAAACTGATGATATTGCAGCCAGAACTAATATAATCAATACATGATGTGTCTATAAGAATCAAGATTTCTGTTTAATTATGTAGTTACAAAGCATCTTCAATGTTTATGCTTCTTGGTTTTCTGTAAAAAGTTATCTAACCAATTAATGCACGCTACAGCAACATGCAAAAGGAGAGACAGAACAAGTTATTTTATCTATTAATTCCTTGCACATAGATATCTATGCTTCTTGGTTTCCTGTAAAACGTGTCAGAAGCAGTTTAAGGCACACTCAAGTAACATGTAAAAGGAGAGGGAGTAAGTTGTTTTATCCGTTAATTGACTACAAAGTGCAGGTCCCATTGACTAGATGAACCACTAGTAAGGTTACTTGTTTAGTGCTTAAATGGAATAAAATACATGCTTTGGACTACAAAGTGCAGGTCCCATTGACAAGATCAACCACTAGTAAGGTTAGTTCTTTAGTGCTTAAATGGAATAAAATACATGCTTTGGACTGAAATTCTTGTTTTTTCAATGATGTTGGTGTATTAAAAGCCAAAAGATAGACAAGTTATTGTTGTTCTCTTTGTTAATTCCCGGCAAGGCGCTGATCCCCATTTACAAGATCAACCTTTAGAAGGGTTATTTTTTAAGGTTTAAATGGCATACAAGATAAGCTTTGGGCTAAAATTTAAGGCACACAAAGAGATACATGCTAAGAGAGAGACAAAGTTGTTTTACCTATTAATTCCTTACGAAGTGCAGGTCCCCATTGACAACATCAACCTCCCTATTGTTTAAAAGGAATACAAGATAAGCTTTGGACCAAATTTCTTGTTTTTACAATGATGCTTGTGTATTAAAATCCAAAGGATATACATATTATTCTTGTTCTAGCTTATAACTCACTACATAAGTGGAGGCCCCCGTTGACAAGATCAACCTTTAGTGGAGTTATACTTTTTAATGTTTAAATGAAATACAAGATAAGGTTTGGACAAAAATTTTGCATTCACATTCTGTATTTTTTGAATGGTGCTGGTGTATTAATTCGTCCAAAGAGAGACAGTTCATTGTCGCTCTATCTGTTAGTTACCTACAAAGTGCTGGTCCGCATTGAGAAGATTAACCTCTAGTGAAGTTACTTCTTTAATGTTTAAATGCAATACAAGGTAAACTTTGGACTAATATTCTGTGTTTTCTCAATGGTGCTTGTGTATTAAATCTTTTTACCAAAGATGTGCAATTATAGGAAGGCATTTTACTGTGTCTTAAAAAATTTCCCCATGTTTGCAAAACTTTTAATGAGCAATTAAAGTCAGAAGAATCTTACTATTTTGTCATTTTGATCCATGGAAATATCCTTCTAAGAAATATGTACTTTGTTTCCTACAAGAGTATTCTGGCATCTCAATGGTAATGGCGTTTCCACACATTGAGAGGAGAAAATCAAAAGATTTAAAAAAACTGATGATACGTTGCAGCCAAAACTAATATAATCAGTACATGATGTGTCTATAAGAATCAAGATTTCTGTTTAATTCTGTAGTTACAAAGCATCTTCTGTCAATCAACTATATAACTACAATACAAAGTCATATCTTCCAACTTACACTCTCTTCTTATTCTTACGTCCCCCCGTCCCCCCTGCATTCGTTTTCAAGCCATTATAAAACGCCAATTATGCATGCTACACAAAGAACATTTATCGAATTCAATTAACCTGAAAAATGGATTTGATTAAAGCCTTCAGATAAACGAAAACCCAATTCATTAGCGAAAAGAAACTTCAGAGCACTGTGAGATGTTTACCGTATGATGTCGAAGCGGTCACGACCAAATATTTTACATGCGCTTCTGCGACTCTTAAAAACCCTCACATCCTCTTCATTGCCACCACGTACCTCATCGGCAACATCAATATCACCATTAGTCTCACCTTCGTTGGCTCCCTTGGGACTCAAATACTTCACTTCCATCAGACGGTCCACCAACTCAATCCATTCTGGCTACGGGTGGCATATTTCAACTTGGGCCGACGAAGCATGTCCTCCCTTTTCTTCTTCATCATCATCACCGCTATCGGTGAGTTTAGAGGAATCGATCCCCGCACCTTCGCTCGCCTACCTTCGCTTGCCTCAAGTTTCTTCTGCTTCTGCTCGACGATTTGGGGATCATTTACTACAGAACTCAGCCTAACACCCAACCAATCGATTTCATTGGTTTTTTTTTCAGAGTGATCCTGAGGTTTCTGTGGATAATTTTGCGAAGATTGAGAGCTACAGAGGGTTCGGTGCCAGGACAACCCAGGCGCTCGCACAGGGCATTGGAGTTGTCTCCGCTTCCCAGTGCAGTGTCATTACAACCATTCAACTACCTCCCACCTCCCATTAATCGAACGATTAACAATCTTCCCATCGTCTAACACATAATCTAAGGGCACACAGGATGACAGGTAGATTTTAGGGTAGTTCATTTCAAAGGGAAACGCCTTACGGCGTAATTAACAATAATTTTTAAATACTAAATTTATCAAACTATTTATTAAAAACATATTTTACACAACTGAAATATACAATATGTGAATTGTATGATTGTAAAGTCGTTACATTGCGGAATGTATAAAATGCATGAAAACAGTTTAGTAGGAATGTTGTTTATCTATAAAATGCATGAAAATAGTTTGGTAGGAAACTATTAGTGTTGTTTATCTGTAATTGTATTTAACGAGCAGTGAGGGATGTTGACATCGTTGCATTCGAAGCCGATGAAGACGGGCCCGATTCAGAATTGGTAGTCCGCACTGTATATCCTAAAGCAGGCTTCATGGGGGTCGTCTGTAAATTAGTAATCTCCCTCTTGCTTACAAGCATCGCCACTATCTCAGACATGGACGGCCTTTGTGCAACAGAAGCTTGGGTGCATAGCAGACCCAGCTGTATCATTCTCAACACTTCCTCTTTATCGTACTCATCTCCCATGGTTTCGTCCACCATTTCTAAAACCTCGTTGGTTTCGTATAGTTTCCAGACCTGCAACATTCATAACCCAATTCATCAATCCCAAGTAACACTCATTTCATTTACTTATATATATATATCTATTTATATATATATAGTATATAATATATCTATATTTATATATATATATATAATATATATATATATATATAAATCTTCAAATTTGCTATTAAAATATATATCTTATATATTATTTTAAACTTAAATACATAAATAATAATTAGAAACAAATTGAGACAGCCTAAGTTCCCTCATCCACACCAATTTGAGAAATATAGCGTGAATGGTCGGAGAAAATACCCATTCCAAAAGATATTCCATATGCGGTAGTTGATTCATGTCAATGCTTTTTCTTCCGCTCACAATCTCAAGAACTACAACACCGTAACTATAGATCTCCGCTTTCTTGGTCAATTGCCCATGAACGGCATATTCTGGTGCTGTATATCCTCTGACCAAACAAAACTCCATTTTAATTATGTGCAACCTTAACTGCAAATATAATCTAAACAACCTAAATGTAAATATAATAAGAACAATCGTATAAAGGATTATTTTTCTTACAGGGTTCCCGCAACTCTAGTACTAAGGTGACTCCGATCTTCAGGAAGAAGTCTGGCCAATCCAAAATCTGCTATTTTTGCACAAAAATGTTCATCAAGCAATATATTGTTGGATTTGATATCGCGATGAATGATGCGAACATGGAAATCTTCGTGTAGATATGCAAGGCCGCGAGCAGTGCCCAATATGATGCCAAAACGCGTTTCCCAACTCAAACTCTGCCTGCCTTCTCCTGTTGCCACATGCATTACACTTATATATATCTCAGCTACAACAGAACAACTCTTGGGCGAAAAAAAGAAGAAGATCCAGAGGGATTAAGTATGAGGGGGCCAACCGAATAATACTCTGTCGAGGCTACTGTTTGGCATGTACTCGTAAACTAGCAGTCTTCTTGGGCCTTGATTGCAGCATCCTAATAAGCGTACCAGGTTTCGATGGTGAACATTTGAAATGAGCTTCACTTCACCCTCAAATTCGGATATGGCACTAGCAGATTGCGCTAAAGATAGTTTCTTTACTACTATCACCTTCCCATTTCTCATCGTACCCTGCTTCAAATCAAACTTCAGCGGAAGACAGGCAAGTGTGTTGTCTATGAATATTTTCAAATTTAATAGAAGAGAGTGAAGTCAATAGTTTAAATTTTATAATATTCTTAAAATTTACAATCCAATCAACATAAATCACAACAATGATTCTAACTCGCCTTGTAAACTTCACCAAACCCTCCTTCTCCAAGCTTATTTGCAGTGTAAAATTTATTAGTAGCATCTATTAATATTTTGAAATCAAAGTCTACAGGTCCTCGGAGTTCCGTTGCAGCTAGAGTGTTGACTGTTGTACAATTCCCAACAGTTAGATGTAAAGTTCGCAACCAAACATAAAGCCACAGTCATAAAGAGAAATTCTGAGTGCAATATTCGGTACTCCCTAATATCCTCAAAAAAATACAATATAGTCACAACTACAAAATACAGCATACCTTGTCTTTGTTGTGCGGGGATACTATATAATCTCAAAAAATAACGTCTGGCGATGAATGTCATAATTAAAATCACAGCTGCGCCTCCGACGACAGCAACAATTATTATCCATGTTTGAGATTTGTTTTTGTGTCCTGAAACAAAATTCGATTATATCTATCTTGGTTTCATATAACTTATGAAAGAGCACTTAAGCTTTAAGCTTTCTACATTTTAAGCTGCTCTGTCCTTATTTGGTTCCGGCCACGGGTGGCATATTTCAACTTGGGTTGACGAAGCCTGTCCTCCCTTTTCTTCTTCATCATCATCACCGCTATCAGTGAGTTTAGCGGAATCGATCCCCGCACCTTCGCTCGCCTACCTTCGCTTGCCTCAAGTTTCTTCTGCTTCTGCTCGATGATTTGGAGATCATTTACTACGGAACTCAGCCTAACGCCCAACCAATCGCTTTCATTGGTTTTTTTTTCAGAGTGATCTTGAGGTTTCTGTGGATAATTTTGCGAAGATTGAGAGCTACAGAGGGTCCGGTGCTAGGACAGCCCAGGCGCTCGCACAGGGCATTGGAGTTGTCTCAGCTTCCCAGTGCAGTGTCATTACAACCATTCAACTACCTCCCACCTCCCATTAATCGAACGATTAACAATCTTCCCATCGTCTAACACATAATCTAAGGGCACACAGGATGACAGGTAGATTTTAGGGTAGTTCATTTCAAAGGGAAACGCCTTACGGTGTAAATATGCCTTCACATTACAACCATTCAACTACCTCCCACCTCCCATTAATTGAACGATTAACAATCTTCCCATCGTCTAACACATAATCTAAGGGCACACAGGATGACAGGTAGATTTTAGGGTAGTTCATTTCAAAGGGAAACGCCTTACGGCGTAAATATGCCTTCACAAGCCCCATGAGAGGACCTTCTCTCATGGGATTTCACTTGAACACATGGCACAACTCGCATGCCAAAACAAGCTTCCAAAAGCTCATAAGTAGCCTTGAAAATGCTTCTTGTAGGCTTTGCGAAATATTTTTCTAGCGCCCTTTCAAAAACTTGTAGGCACTGCGAAATATTTTTCCAGCACTTCCAGAACTCTTTCTTTTTTTATTTCAGGGAGATGTAACAACTTAGTTTGGTTCTTAATGACTTCTACGTGTCCTTAACCTATTCCTTCGCACTATTAACAACTTAATACACCTTTCTCCATGGGGATTGTAAAGCTAACACATACGCCAAACAAAACTAGTCACAGAAAGGAGTTTGACAGCATTCACACAATAGGGTGTTATGGTTCTCTTTATAAAAATTCTATTGTTGTAAATACTACACATTCACACTCCAAAATCATAGGGAACACTCTGCCAAGGGTTTGGAACCAAAATACAAAAGGGTCAATACCAACCACACCACGGTTGGGCCTCCATGTGCAAACTTCCACTGTAATTGACTAACCAGTGCTAGCAAAACCTATAAGTTACAGGATGGTTTTCTTAACACGCCTAAGCACACCATACATCATACACACATTGCACAAACTAGCACACGTAGAACAACTTCACAATCTTCAACAAAATTGACAATCTTCAATGCATTCAACACATACATAACCAACCATGGTACAGAGATTGATTCCAAATAGGCATACAACCTCTTAGAATGCCCACAAGCTCTCATATGCACATGGGTGACTATGTTCAGCTCCAGACTATATTTAAACAAATAATCAATCTCCTTCCTAAAGCGTAAAGTCACCACATTTCTTGACACATTTCAAATTCAACACCAAGGCATACAACCATGACAGTTCTCAATACATTCATATTCCCACTATAAATTGACTCAAAAAGTGCATAGGAAGAAATATGATTGCAACAATGTATAGAAAGAAATCTATCTGTTCCAAAGACCAGCACTTCATTAACCACATATAGATAGAGAAGTACACAACCACAGAGTAATCCAAACATATTATTCATTAATCAAATTCAACATACATTAAGCTGGCTAGATTTTATATTGTGGGCATGTGTAGCCCAGACCTCTCATCCTCTTCCTCTTCTCCTAGTGCTAGAGCTTCTCCTTTCTTCTCCTTCTCTTTGCCTCTATTGCACACTACACTTCTAAAACACTCATTTCTTTATATAGAAAGCTAACATGGGTAACCAAGAGTCACAAGTGATGCGTCGTTTCCCCTTCTCACAAAATAAGGGAAACTGAAATTACATTTACATTAGGAAATATTTCCTCCAACTTATTCTAAAAACAAAACTCACATCCTAATGAAAAACAATCTCATCACATTAGCAAGCTTTGGTCCAATCTTCATCGAACTTTGTTCTCTATCTATGCATCTGCATCAAACTCCCAAGGTATGAAAAATATATGACCTCTTGTTCATATGCATCTGGTCTTCTCGTGACAACCTCAACTTGTGAGTTGCAAAATGCCTCTGCAGTAACAAGCCTCCACCTTGCTACACGATGCCTCACCAAAATTTCTCCTGAGCTTGGGCTTTCGGCATCTCTGGAACCCTACGAGCACTTCTTGCTCTAAATTGTTGCAAATCTCGTCACCTTCCTCTACTATCACCTACACAGTGAAAAAAATCTCTTACTAGATCTTTAATCAACTTGTACCTTATTTTATCACTTGCATTGCGAACTTTCAACTTTTACTTGCTATCGAACTATTCAAACTTTCTAAAAATTTCCTCAGAATCATAGGTTGTCTCTTGATACAACCAACTATACCTTCATGCTTTCATTTTATCAATTTCATCCTCTAAGTCAGTCCTTGTCTGAAATTTATTGTCTTCGAGTTGCTCCTCAAATCTTCATCTACTTCATCACATATTTTCATGACCCTTAGGTTGTTCTTCCATGGCTGCAACTCAACTCCCTTTGATATTTTTCTCCAACTAAGCATTTAACTCTATCTTAACTTCGCCTGCAACAAATCCCATTTTCTTTCTTCCGAAGACTTCATCTGTAACCGTGGTCTTCCTTAGATTTCTATAGCAGTCCTCTCATCATCTTTAGCTGTAATTTCATTTCAGCTACTTCCATATGAAGTTTGTCCTGACTTGATCTACTATGGCTTCTCTATAAACCTTTACTATGACTCTCAGTAGTCACCAATCTCCTTCTTCTATGAGCTCCTCCCTGCTCATAGTGAGCTGCACACAAGCCATTGCAACAAGTTGACTCCATCAACATGCTTCTACATGCAATTTACTCACCCTCTTCCTTTGAGAACTTTGTTGTTCTTCCTCACTTTATACTAGAAGGTTCCTTATCATCATCCTCAGTTGTAAACACTCATCACTGCTACTTGTAATCATCAGTCAATCCACAATTAACTGAAAACAAAAGACCATTACCTCCTCGTTCAATATTCACTTGAACACACAACAGTTGCTGCAAAAATCTTCTTACTACTATCATCCCTTTGCTATTGCAGACCTCCCGTTTCAACACCATTCTTCCTACTCATAACTATGGTCATCTTGACTTTCTTGTAGCAACTATTTCACATGATTGGGTTTTATCCTCAACCCAACCATCTCCTCCCCAAATCCTTCATCACTCATTCCTTTGGAATTTTTCTTCTCTTGCTTGTGAATTTCCTTTCAACCTCTGCTATGACCAATAACAATCATCTTCATCTATTTCTCTTGTTTAATTCTCCTTGTCTACTAGTGAGTTGCAACTAGCCCTTATTTTCTCTATAGTAAGTCTACAACTTGTCACCCATACCAAGTCATCCTCATGGTATCTTCTCTTCTCTAGGTTCTATGTAGTAGAACCTCTTCTTAAGCACGCTTTCTCCTCAACTTTCAAAGTTGTTGGTTGTTACATCTTAAACCGCTCACTCTTCCTTGTTTTACTATCAAGTTTTGTCACCATTTCTTCATCTAAGTGCTTTCCTTGCACCTTCTCCTTTGACATAGCTTACATGTTATGGCAGCTGCTACCAATTCAGTCTTGCAAACAAAATCCTTTTAATGACCCAAATTAGCATAAACATCATATTCAATTTTAAAAGATCTATATCAAGATCTCATCTTCCACTATTTGTTGAACCAATTCCTCTTCAACCAATGCACTTGTTCTTTCTTAAGAGCATATAAACTCTTCAATCCCCTGCAATCATCTCACTTACTATTTTAAGGTTCATTTCCTCTTCAACCTCTTTTCACTGTCAAGTTGTCTTCAAACATGCAAGCATCTCCAATATCCAATATCTTCTATTTTGACTACATCACCGAAGATAAATCAGTTCTACTTCAAGGTAGACACTCTCCACTATGTTTGCACAACACTCACACTCATCAAAACTCAATTCAACATCGACTTATCTCAACTTGTTGTAAACTTTGCTTCCTCCATGAGCTTCTTGTGTCTTTCTCCAAGAGTTGTAAATATGAAAGCTTTCTGTGGCTATGACATTCTCCAAAAACATTGTTGCGCTCTAATACCACTTGATGGCAACGAGTCGAGTTGTCCTCACTACCCATAACCTAAGATACTCCAACCCACAAGCACAACTCTATGATACTCCAACCCACAAGCACAACTCTATGTTGCAGAATCCAATTCTATAAATTCAGAAATTTTGTTTAAAATATGAAGTCAAAAAAGGAATATAAATCTAGTTTCACAAGTCCCATGAGAGGGCCTTCTCTCATCCTTCCAACCCACCTTTTCACCTCAACTAACTCACATGGGATTCACTTGAACACATGGCACAACCGAAATTGCCAAAACAGGGTTCCAAATGCTCATACACAACCCTTAAAATGCTTGTTGCAGGTGTTGCGAAATATTCTTCCAGCGTCCTTTTAAAAACCTATAGGCACTGCGAAATATTTTTCCAATGCTTCCAAAACTCTTTATTTTCGTATTCCAGGGAGGTGGAATGACTAAGGCTGGTTTCGAATCAATTTTACATGTCCTAAACCTATTCCTTAACACTATTAACAACTTCATATACCTTTCTCCACGGGGATTACAAAGCTAACACATATGCCAATCAAAACCAAACACGGAAAAGGGTTTGACAGTGTTCACACAACAGGGTGCTTTGGTTCTCTGCAACGTTATATTGTTGTAAATACTACGCCTTCACATTCCAGAAACATACCAGCACGGGTTTGGAACCAAAATACAAAAGGGTCATTACCAACCACACCACAGTTGGGCCTCCATGTGCAAACTTCCACCATAAATTGACTAACTAGTGCTACCAGAACCTATAAGCTATAGGATGGTTTCTTAACACACCCAAGCATGCTACACATCATACATACGTTGTACAAATGAGCACGCACAACGCAGCTTCACGGTCTTCAACAGAATTGGTAATCTTCAAAGCATTCAACACATACATAACCAACTACAATGCAGGGACTAATTTTGAACATGCATACAACCTCTCGGAATGCCCACAAGCTCTTATACTCACAGGGGTGAACATGTTCAACTCCGAACTATATTTAAACAAAGAACCAATCTCGTTCCTAAGGCGTACAGTCACCACATTTCTTGACACATTTTAGATTCAACACCAAGGCATACAACCATGACATTTCTCAATACATTCATATTCTCACTATAAATTGACTCAACAAGTGCACAAGAAGAAATATGATTACAACAATGTACAAATAAAAATCTATTTGCTCCAAAGACCAACACTTCATTAACCACATACAAATAGAGAAGTACACAACCATAAAGGCATCTAAACATATTATTCATTAATCAAATTCAACATACATTAAGCTAGCCAACTTTTACAATGTGACCATGTGCAACCCAGGGCTCCCATCCTCTGCCTCTTCTCCTAGCACTAAAGCTTCTCCTTCCTTCTACTTCTCTCTGCTTCTGTTGCACACTACACTTCTTCAACACTCATTTCTTTATTAAAAAAGCTACCATGGGTAACTAAGAGTCACAAGTAATGTTTCATTTCCCCTTCTCACAAAATAAGGGAAACTGAAATTACATTAATATTAGAAAATATTTCCTCCAACTTATTCTAAATCAAAACTCACATCCCAATGAAATATCTACAAAACATTTAAAATCTCTCACAACATCACCATGTGAACGTTCCATCACATTGGCAAGCTCTGGTCCAATCTTCATCGAACTTTGTACTCTATCTATGCACATGCATCAATAAAAAATTTAAATATTTATTTAGGAGTTCAATTATAGTGCATTTAAAAAAAATGCATATCTTCAATTTAATTGGTAGTAATTTAATTTTTTAAAGATTTAAAACTTTTTTGAGTATATTTTTTGGGTTTGTTCAAAATTTCATAAAAATTTGTTGAAATTACAAATTTGAGTTGTATGATAATATTCCAAAGTTGAATCCATTTATATAATATAAACCCATTTTAAACGACCAAAAGTCATAATCTCATTCAAAATTATATTTTCGCATTTCAATAATAATAATAATAATAACTAATCGAATTGTCTTTAGTGCTTCTTTTTGGAATTTCTCTAAAATTCGGCAGGAATTTATTGAAATCACAAGCTTGATGGGTAACCCCTGTACAATCGAATTGTCCTAGGGGTTTTCAGGTGTTGAATCCATATATATAGTCAAAAAACCCATTTAAATAACACAAATCAAGATTTCAAGGTGCTGAATCTATATAAAAACCAGTGTAAATAATACAAATCAAAATTTCACCTCAAATTTTTTCGCCAAATTCCAACACCAAAAAATCTAAACAATAACACTCAAAACAACTCCATAAATAATTAAAAAATAGCACTCAAAACAACTCCATAAATAATTCATTCAATAAGATATTATCTATTCAATATAAAGAAACTACTTTACACTTTATCCCCATGTGTCACTCACGTGTTGAAAAAACAACGAAATATTATTTAAATGAACAAATGAGCATGGTCCCATGTGACCAATCACAAGTCTCTCAAGATTGCACGTGACAATGGAGATATTATTAAATTCCAGGCTTAAATTAATGAGAGGAAGAGAACTATAACATAACGATTTTCTTATTTTAATTTAAAAGAATTTTTTATTACTAAAGATTATAACATTTTTATAAAAGAAATAAAAATACCCTTTCACCTTAGTAAAAATTAAATAAAAATACAACTGAAATTTATATAAAACGTATTTTTCCATTATACGTCCCCTTAATTAAGTAGAAGCAACTGGACTTTCATTTCGTGAAGTTTCAACAATGAAAATCCTTACGTTTCCCACATTCTTATACTCTTTCGAATTTAACTATATTTACTTAATCAAAGTTTTGATTTAACCACATTGACTTAAATCAATTTTGATTTTGTAAAATGTCTCGTAACATAAATCTTACCTTAAAACATTATTTTCAGTGTTATTATATAATAATAATTTATTTTTTCTTAAAAATGAAATAATGGATTAAAATATTTTTTTCTCTTAAAAAAATGAAATAATTGATTAAAATTTATGATATCAAATTAAAACTCAAAAGAAAAAGTTGTTATTTCCCTTTGTTCGTGCTTTCCTCTTCACTTTATTTATAGGATATTTTTGCTCCGTTATTATTCAATTTTTATTTTTATTTTATTTAATTAATTATTATAAACTTATAATATAGTTATTCTTAAACTAATGGTTATAGGAATATTAATTTGATCTTAATAATTATTATTAGAATATTATTATTCATAAATTAGTTATCATAATAAATAACTAAAAAATATAATAATAATAATTTTGTTTTAGATAAGATATTCACAACTCTTCGTATTTCTTAAATTCGGGTTTGAGCTCCCGCATGCACCCTGCCTGGTTCCAGTCTGAGCTTTCTGCTTCGGCCTTCGGCCCTTGGCATGGCCCATCCGGAGGCTCCACCGGAACAGGCCGCTCTTCAGCAGGCTTTCTCTGCCTTTGTTAGTTCATTACCACCTCAAAGACCTCGACCTACAGTCTCCAAATTCGTGAAAAAACTTGATGGTTTACAGGAAACAATCTTACCTCCAACCTTGCCTCGCATGGCGGCCCTTGCTTTAGCAGAACGAGGTCTCATTGGGCAATTTACTAGGCTCTGGCCATCTCCAAAAACAGTGCAAAGATGGGTGGAAAGGAACTGGTCAGATAAAACTCAAGGAAAAATCTCCATTAAATTTGGTGGGAAATGGTATTTCACTTTTCATTTTGAAACCAAAGAAGATAAGGACTTAATCTTTTGAAATGGGCCCTATTTCATGGATTCAAGAGGATTATATCTCAACAAATGGACTCTGGACTTTGATCCAGAGTTAGACATACCCAGTGTTGTTCCTGTTTGGGTCTGGCTACCTCACCTTCCCCTTCACTGCTGGGGAGATGAATCAGTTCATGCTATTGGAAATGTTGTAGGAAAATACATTGATGGAAGTGAACCTAAGGACAATATGCAGGCTTGTGCTTGCATTTGTGTAGAAGTCGATTTGGGCAAAGGACTGCCAGAAGCCATCAAACTCAAGGTCGACGATTAGACTCACATTCAGCAACTAGATTACGAGCAGATTCCATTCAAGTGCAAGGTATGTCACGAATACTGCCATTTTGCTAATCGTTGTACTAAAACTATTGATGTAGAAAAACTCTACAAGAAGAGCAATGGGAAACAATTAAAAAAAATAACGCTGCCCCTAATCCCAAACCAAATCCTGAAGCTGGTCCTTCTTCTCATCCTCCACCCAATCCCCCATCCTCATCTTCCCTCCCCTCTCTTAACCCTGATCACCAACCTGATCCTCATCCCTCCTCTCCTTCCTTAAACCCCTTCCACATCCTCTCCCCTCCTGAAGGCACTCCTACCGCCGTGATCCAACCCGATCCTTCAAAATCCCCTCTCCCTCTGATCATCTCCTCCTCCTTCCCACCTGACCCACCCCCTCCCAGAATCACCAGAAGAAATTCCAAGGAACATGGTGCCACTCTTGACAACCTAAAGAAGCCTAGAAAGAAGTCAGCAAAACAACACAGAGATGAAAATGCCTAGAAAGATATAGAAATGGGCATTCAAAACCCCATAGAATCCTTTATCTTAGGACACATAGATAAGGATTTAGTTAACAAGGATCAGGGAGGGAGAGCAACTCCTCACAACCCTCATTTGAAATGATGAAAGTCCTCTCATGGAACAGCAGGGGATTAAGGCATCCCTCCAAAGCAGAGGCCTTAAAAGACCTAATAAATCAAAAGAAGTCAGAAATTGTATTAGTCCAAGAAACAAAGCAGGGAAAGCTAGAAATGAACAAAATTATTGCACAAAATAAGCAGTATAAAGGATGTGTTTGTGATTCTGGAGGAGCCTCTAGGGGAATTGCTACGATTTGGCATCAAACTAATTGGAGCAACACAGCAGAAACAGTAGATCAATACTGGATAAAAATTGTCTTGAAGAACAACTCGAGCAACCAACATCTAGTTATTTACAATGTCTATGCACCAAATCATTATAGAGATAAGAAGCAATGCTGGGATTCTCTTAGCACAAATATAGTGGAAGAAGATAACAGCAACATCATTCTGGGGGGAGATCTCAACCTCATTTTGCATTCTAATGAAAAACGAGGAGGCAACTTCTCTACAGATCCATCTAGAAATCAACTGGAGAATATAATGCAGCGTGGTGATTTAGTAGATTTAATTCCAAAGAACCACAAATTCACTTGGAATAATCGTAGGTTGGGGAAAAATAATATCATGGAAAGACTAGATCGAATACTAGTGAATGTTACCCTTCTATCCACCTTCTCTATTGTTCATGCTTCCATTCTACCTTTTGTAGCCTTAGACCATTACCCTACAACAATGACCCTCGATTCCCACTGCCCCCTGGGACCGCTTCCCTTCAAATATAGTACTCTTTGGAATGATAATGCAACAACCAAAGACCTTATTCAGCAAACTTGGCGATAGCACATTGAAGGTTCTCCAAGTTTCATTTGGGAAAGTAAACTCAAAAATGTAAAACACGCTCTTAAGGAGTGGGCAAAAACCCATTACAAAGAGCCGGAAATGAAGAAAAGAGAGGCAAAAGCTAAGTTAGAAGAACTCCACAACACAATGGAAAAGCGAGAATGCCATTAGGCAGATAAAAATCCGGAAGACAACCTCTACAACCAACTCTATAGCATCATAAGGGAAGAGGAATAGAAATGGCGGATCAAATCGAGACAGCTATGATTGAAGGGTGGAGACAGAAACACGGCTTTTTTCCACAAGCAAGCCACAGTTCGGAAAATCAGAAATAGCATAACATCTATTATAGATAGTAAAGGCCATCAACAAACCAGCTAAGCTGCCATCAAACAAGCCACTTCAGATCATTATAAAGAACTCCTAACTGAAAAAGGAGACGAAGAAGATTATGCAGACCTTTTACAGCATCTACCAAATAAGATCACTGCTGAAATAAATGAAAGCCTGACCAGAGAGATAGAGGAAGAAGAAATAAAAGGAGCCATCTGGGCCCTTCGACCAGACAAAGCCCCATGACCAGACAACTTCCCAATTTGCTTTTATAGAGCGCATTGGGAAACTGTTAAAAAAGACTTCGTCAAACTAGTGAAATGGATTCAGAGGAAAAAAAATGGGAGGTTACACAAACTCAACCCACCTAGCCCTCATACCCAAGAAGAATCGACCCACCAACTTCTCCCATTTTCGTCCCATATCCCTTTGCAACTCCTCCTATAAAATCTTTACTAAAATCCTAGCAGCCCGCCTTAAGACTTTGCTATCAATGATCATATTTGAAAATCAAGGTGGTTTCATGGCAAATAGGCAAATATCAGACTCCATCCTCCTCGTCCAAGAAGCAATTCACTCTAGCCATACTAGAAATGAAAAGGGATTCATCTTGAAGCTAGATTTGGTGAATGCCTTTAATAGAGTCAGACATTTTTTTCCGATTGTCGTTCTTCAAAAAATGGGTTTTGCTGCCCCATTTCTTGATCTCATTAGAGCTTGTATCACTGGACCTTGGATATCCCCCCTTGTTAATGGCAGGCCTGGACCATCTTTTCAATCTTCAAGAGGGTTGAGGCAAGGCTGTCCTCTCTCCCCCTACTTGTTTATCCTGATGGATGAATCCTTCAGTTGTGCCCTTGACCACAAGAGGCGGGCTGGCCTCATTACTAGCATAAAATATGAAGATGGAGTCAAAAACATCAACCATTCCCAATTTGCTGATGACACCTTGTTAATAGGAGGAGCGTCTGCAATTCTTGCTTGAAGGTTCAAAGCTCTTCTGGACAAATATATGAGATATTCTGGAGGCATGATAAATCATCTAAAAAGCTGCATATATGGTTGCCATGCCTAAGCCCAAACTCTTCACAACATAGCCAACATCTTTGGGGTTCCTTGCAAATTAAATTGGAATCATTTCAACTATTTGGGAATGCCAGTGAGTATAGGATCCACAAGAGCTGAAATCTGGGATACAACTCTTGACAAATTAAAAAGAAAAGTTCAGCAATGGGGATCTACTTGGCTTAATCCAACAGGTTGATTGGTTCTCCTCAAATCTGGTCTCTCTTCTCTTCCACTCTATCAATTCACTCTGATACAGGCTCCAACCACTTTTCACAACAAAATGGAGAGCATCCTTAGGCATTTCCTCTAGCAAGGAGGGAAAAATGAAAAGAAAAAATTTAACTTGGTTAGCTAGAAGCAAGTTATCCAACACCAGGAAAGCAGAGAACTAGGAATCAGGTCTCCTAAGCTTACAAATTTATCCTTTGGAGGCAAGATTGTATGGAGATTAATTGATGAACAACAAGCCTGGTGGAAAAGGGTTCTTGAAGCCAAATATCTCAGCAGCCCAAGGCAGCAGCGATTAGAAACTGAAATACCACCCAGAAGCAGCACAAACGTTTGGAAACTTTGCAAAAAAGTTATCCCCTTCATGGCACAAAATATCTCTAAGGTTCCCAAAGGTGGTAGCAAAATCCACATTGGAGCAGACACGATTATGGGGAACTAGCCAATCAACAGTCAGCTAGGCACGGACCAAATTCTCCTCTTCCTTCACAACAAAGAAATACATTATTTAGATCAAATTTCACAATGGGACATAAATACGCAGGCTTGGAAGGGTTGGAGCTTCTCTCCCATTCCTAGAAATCTCAAAAAAAGTATTGACAGTCTTCAGGTTCACCTTCACAACATTGCACCAATCATTAAAAATGGCATTGATGGCTTTCGATGGGATCCCACAGGTTCTAGTTTCACAATTCAAGTTGGCCATTATTATTTGTGCAGTAGGGACCATCCTGTTCCTCCTTGGATGTACTAGAAAACTATTTGGAAGTCTGAGGCCATCCCCAAAATAAAATTTTTCATATGGACCCTCCTAAAAGGGAAAATCCTTACCTCAGACAATTTGCAAAAGAGGGGTATAGTTGGGCCCCCCCGATGCCCAAATTGCCAAGAGGTAGAATAAACTATCCAACACCTATTCATCTCATGCCCCTTTGCAATCTCTTGTATGGTATCTCCCCTTTTGGCCCTCTCACTTGGAACCCTCAACATTCCATAGGTGAGATCCTAAACAAATGGAAGAAGAGCTACCCCTGGCCGCATAAGAAAAACAACATAGCTAAAAGGGTATGGGATGCTCTCCCCTATGCCCTCCTATGGAAAATTTGGCTCGCAAGGAGTCACAATATTTTCAGGGACCAAGAGACCATCACTCAGCAATTATGCAGCAAATTCAAAAGTCTAGTGTTAAAAACCATTGTTGCCAAGAACAAAAAAAAAAAAAATTGATATTGCTAGCCTTTGTGTAGAAGAAAGAGACTTTATCAGTAGCTTGATAGACAACAACAGGGGCATACAAACAACAAGCATCTACAACCCTCACTCCAGCACTTCCAGTCACAGTTGGAAAATCAGATTTAATCAAGATGAATTCTCAAAATGCCTTAGGAACAACAATTCCCATTCCCTCTTCTTTGATGGAGCTTCCAAATCCAATCCGGGAGTGGCAGGGGTAGGGGGAGTCATTTATAATCCAATGGAGATCCCATAGCAACCTTTGAGTGGGGATTGGGATCTTTATCTAATAACATAGCAGAAGCACTTGCTCTCTATCAATGTCTTATCCAACTCCAAGAACTTCGTATCCATAACGCGATGGTTTTTTGAGATTTTGTTGTCATTATCCGCCTTATGATCAGCAAGAGTAAAGCCTCTAATATTTTCATCCAACAAACAATAAGCAGATGCCAAGCCTTAATCCGCCAAAATTGGGATCTCCGATTCTTCAATGTTCTCCGCACCTTTAACAAAGAGGCCGATAAATGTGCCAACCAAGCGTGCCACAGATCTAAAGGGAATATCCTTTGCAACAATGTGGAACTCCATCACCATCTTCCTTGAATTCTCTCATGACTTGTGATAGTCCTCCCAATTCTGACCCCTGCAGCAACTTCAAGGAGTATCACGACAAGATCCAATGCAATCCAGCCTCAGTCAATTCTCTGCCTTCAAATTTTCTGCCCCTAAATCCTGCTGCCGCCTCCTCTGCCCTCTCTATTTTTGGTCGCCCTCGTGACCTCCGTGATTTTTCCCTCCCTCTCCGCGTGATCTCGTCCTATCCCTCCTGTGGCTCGCTCTACATCAGCCTGCTTCCCCTCCTGCATCTCAGCATTCTGATGTCAAGGCTTCGTCTCCTTGCATTCTTGCTTAACAGAGAGTCCTCTGTCGCTTATTTGTTATTTTTCTCCTCTAGCTGCTCCTCAGCTCCTGCTTTTAGAGCCTCCTGCTACGCCAGCCCTCCACGCCATCATACTTCATCCCTGAAAGGTCGCCTCTGCCTCCCTATTTTACTGATTGTAGTTTGTCTCGATCCCTACATCACTCTATTCGGGGATTTGTCTCAGTGTTCTATTACGTTCTTCACCATTCTTCTATTCATCTTTCCGCTCCCCCCTTTGCATTTTAGGAATCAACGGTTGAGGCCCCATTCTTCTGCGCTCAATTTTTGTCTCCTATCCAGTACAAAGTTCATTGCTGCCTCTGCTATCTCCCAATTCTCTAGCTAATCTTTAGCTCCCTTTATTTGTGTCTCTTGCAGTGCCAGTCCTCTTGGCACTCCTCTCTCTCCCCTGGCAATTTACCTCTCTCGCTTCTCTGTTCCACTGCTTGTTTATAGCCCCAGCTCCTCCTCTATTTTATCTACAGGAATAGTTCCTTCTCTTCGTAGCAGGCCCCCGCTCTCCGCTTAGCAACAGGACAGTCCTAAGGACTCAAAGATGGCTCGAAGTGAAGATTGTTTACATTGTGCAGGCCTCCAAGCAGAGTTGGAGCATATCAGACCGCACCAAAGAATCCTGGATGCGAAGATTGACGCAAATGCTCGGATGACCAACGAAAAATACGAAGTTGATATTAATCTTTTCCTCCATAGGGTCTCCTCACTCTAGGAGTAGTTCAATTATCTATCCAAACGGTGCGCCCACGCTCAAGAGTCAATTGAAATTCTTAAATACATGTTGGAGAAAAGCAATTCCCCTAGCACCAGCTCTTCCAGCTTCAAGAACGCCGAAGTGGACAGCAAACTGGATGAGTCAATGGCTCGCCAGATTAGCCACATCAATATAGACTAGGATGTTCTGCAAATTCTGTCTTCTTTTATCTCAGTTTGTCAAAATCTATACTTGCACTTGTTTCCTTCAAGTAAGAAATGATAGTAGCTTAGGAGAATTTTGTAACTCAATCTACCTCCAAACTCAGCATATGAGCCTCAACCATGTAATTCAGGAGCTTAGTCTCCCAAATCTTTTTGGAATATAATCAGCAACCGACTTTGTTAAAAATAATAATAATAATTTTACTCTCTCTTTTGATTGCTTTGTTTTAATTTTAGTCTCCTTTAATTATTATTTTTGTTATAGAATCTTGACTCATTAATCAGGGCATGGCTCCTATTTATTTTATTTATTTATTTTTACTATGTTCCCTCTATTTGGTTGACTTGGATTGTTTGTTTCTTATTAATGTTTAGGTTTTCTATCTTTCTTAATAATATTAATATTATTATTTTATTTTATTTTTATATCTTAATTATTATTATAAATTATAATATTATTATTCTTAAAGTAGCCGTTGTATTAGCCGTTATGAGAATATTATTTGATCTTAATAATCATTATTAAAATATTAATTTTCATAAACTAGTCGTTATATGATGTTTTGGTCTTTACATTGCCCTCTATTTAAGCCTATGCCATGATTTGCATCTTCATCTGGTCCTGATGATGAACCACACTAGCTGGTTCGAAACGCGTTGGCAAAATTTTCTCATATGTGATTTCTACCCAAAATACTCTTCTTAATAACATATAAGTTGAATCTTAAACTACAATACCTCCACATCAAGTGAAAATTGACGCAACGCAAGGCATGAAGGGCAAGGACGTCAACACCTCCCCTTGGGCAAGGCCCTGATGTGCCACTCTCACACCTTTCGAGTATGTCTTGACATCATTCCCACATGTGTGAATTTAGTGTAGCATATGGTTGGTTTAATATGTTGGAAGTATTGACAGGGGGTGAATCAGTATTTTGTTACAATAGTTGTTTTATGCGAGTTAAGATCATTAATTAAACCATAACATGAGATGTACAACAAGAAAATAATTTTATATATAAAAACGATGACTCCAATCCTCTTACAAACAACCAAGCTCCATTGTGTACAATAAAATTCTAACTCCTTCAAGGCTCCAACCCTGAATGGGGACTTCAATCCTCAAATATCAAATGAGGCTCCAACCTAGTCTCAACGAGGCTCTAACCTCTTATGAGGACTCCAATCCTCAAAAATCAATCCAGCCTCCAACCTAGTTTCATACAAGGCTCCAACCTTGTATGAGGACTCTAATCCTCTAAGGCTTTAACCCTCTCAATTTGCTTCAATCCTTTAAGGTAGCTTCAATGTTGCTTCAAGTCTTCCAAAAGCTTCTTCAACAAGACTTGAAAGATGTCTTCATGCTTCAAGGAAGTCTTCAATATTGCTCCATCAATGCTTCACATACTACTCCACGATCTACTTCAACAAATGCTTCTAGATGGCCTCCAAGATACTTCAAAATTTGGTTCAATTCAAAGTCAACTTCAACAAGGCATAGAAAGTGAATCCAAGGCTCTTCATGTTTGCTCAAGGAATACTTCAAAATGCCTTCAAGACTCCTTCAATATTGCCTTCAATAATGCTTCAACAAGCTCCAAAGGATCAACTTCAAGAACCAATTCCAATCTATAAAGGATGCAAAGATACTACCCTCAAAATTCTACTCCAAAAGTGTCTTAGGTCTACACTAGTGGTTGATTAAATCTACTCCAAGACAGGAAGTCACCTTTTTGTGAGCTACAAAGAGTCGCCTTTTTTTTAGGTCTATGAACTACATAAAGTATCATTTCTCTTAGGTCTACGAGCTACAGAAAGTCACCTTTCTGTGGTTTGGAGCTACAGAAAATTTCCTTTCCCTGATGTCTGCGAGCTATAGAAAGTCCCCTTTCTATAGTCTGCAAGCTACATAAATTCACTTTTCTCTGAGGTTTGAAAGCTATAGAATTCGCCTTTCTACGGTCTGCGAGTTATACAAAGTCGCTTTTCTCTAAGGTTTGTGAGCTACATAAAATCACTTTTCTACAAGGTCAAAAATCTGTTCAAGGGAGAGCGATGAATCCAGCATAAGATGATCTTAGACAAACAATGATTCACCAAAAACCAAAAACTCAAAAAACCAGATCCAATCAAATTCTTTCTTCTTGTTTGTTACCAAGTTCATGAGTTATGATCCTCACCTTAGATCGAACTCCTTGTCTTCTTGTCTTGGCCGAGTTGGACGAATGAAATGGGAGAGCATAGCTTCTATTTATACTTGTTCGGACCTTTTTTTAATAGACATGTCTCTTGGAGAGATCCGACTTTAATTCATGTAGGCTCATGTAGGCCGACTTGATGAGAGATAGGAATATGGGTTTCTCAACTTAAAAATTTCATATCTCATCGACGAGTAGGAGTTAGAAGGTGAGTAAGTGCTCATTGGAAAGGGCATGAATTCCTCTACACTCTTATGTTGTTAACTCCTTCATGTTTCTCCCCCTGTCATATTCTCCCCCCTTTGACATCAATATCAAAGGAATTCTCTAATGGGATGCAAGAGATATGACCCTTATATTTTGACGAAGATGTTCAATGCTTCTCGTGGTAAGGGTTTTGTAAAGATATTTGATTTTGCTCCTTAGTGTTGACATACTCCATTTTCATGTTCTGTTGTGAAACTTGTTCTATAGAGACCAAGGGGACTTCTTCTTGTTTTCTTCTTCGAATCTTGGTAGGCTTTTCAAATAATTTGTTATTTTTTATTTGCTTAGGAGCTCACTTCATGCCACTTCTGCAATATCGCACCATATATTCACAATTATGACATTTATAACATTCTATATTAAGCTTGAATAGCGGAGTATCTAAACTATAACAGTCATGACCTTATCCATTAACAATCTTCTTTCTAGAATTTTAATGATAACCATTTCAATATTTTTCTGCAGTATGCTCTACCATCTCTAGATTTACAATCTCTAACTTTATGACCAAAATTAGTGCAAGAATAACAATAACTAGAGAAAATCCTCATGTACATGGATGAATAGCATTCTCTCGACAACTTTACCATGGAAATACTTGGGAAACAACGAAATATTATTTTAATGAACAAATATAGCATGGTCCCATGTGACCAATAACAATTGTCTTAAGATTGCACGTGACAAAACGCCTTTATGAGATTTATCAGGATACGTGTTGTGTTGCATCAATGGAGATATTATTAAATTTTAGGATTTTCTTATTTTAGGTTAAAATATTTTTTATTACTAAAGATGACAATATCTCTATAAAAGAAATAAAATTATATTAACATCTTCCCATCCCTTTCACCTTAGTAAAAATTAAATAAAAATATAAACTGAAATTTATTTAAAATGCATTTTTCCATTACACGTCCACATAATTAAGTAGAAGCAACTGGACTTTCATTTCGTGAAGTTTTAACAATGAAAATCCTTGAGTTCCCCACATTCTTATACTCCTTCGAAGTTTTGATTTAACCATATTGACTTAAATCAATTTTGATTTTGTAAAATGTCTCATGACATAAATCTTACCTTAAAACATCATTTTCAATGTTTTTCAATGTTATTATGTAATAATAATTTTTTTTTTTTAATTTTTAAATAATTGATTAAAATTTATGATGATAAAATCAAAACTCAAAACAAAAAATTAGTTATTTTCTCATCACTTTATCTATGGGATGCTTTTGCTTGCATTGCTCTTTCCATGAGATATGAAAATTTAAAAATAATATATAAGTTGAAACTTAAACTATAATGCCTCCACATTGAGTGAAAATTGACGCAACGCAAGGCATGAAAGGCGAGGACGTCAACACCTCACTCGACGAGGCCCTAATGGGCCACTCTCACACCCTTCCAGTTCGTCTTGATCATTCCCACTTTTGTGAATTCAATGCAACATATGGTTGGTTTTAAATGTTTGAAGTATTGAGAGGGGGTGAATTAGTGTTTTGCTACAATAGTTATTTTATGCCAGTTAAGATCATTAATTAAACCATAACACAAGATGTACAAAAAGAAAATATTTTTATTAATAAAAATGATGACTCCAACCCTCTTACAAACAACCAGGTTCCATTGTGTACAATAAAATTCTAACTCCTTCAAGGCTCCAACCCTGAATGGGGACTCCAATCCTAAAATATCAAACCATTCTCCAATCTAGTCTCAACAAGGCTTCAACCGCTTATGAGGACTTCAATCCTCAAAAATCAGTCCAGGTTCCAGCCTAGTTTCTTACAAGGCTCCAACCTTGTATGAGGACTCCAATCCTCTAGGGCTTCAACCCTCTCAAATTGCTTCAATCCTTTAAGGTAGCTTCAATGTTGCTTCAAGTCTTCCAAAGGCTTCTTCAACAAGACTTGAAAGATCTCTTCAACAATACTCCAACAATGCTTCAAGGAAGCCTTCAATATTGCTCCATCAATGCTTCACATACTAATCCAAGGTCTACTTCAACAAATGCTCCTAGATGGCCTCCAAGATACTTCAAAGTCTGGTTCAATTCAAAGTCAACTTCAACAAGGCATATAAAGTGTTTCTAGGGCTCTTCATGTTTGCTCAAGGAATACTTCAAAATGTCTTCAAGACTCCTCGAAGATTACCTTCAATAATGCTTCAACAAGCTCCAAAGGATTAACTTCAAGAACCAATTCCAATCTCTAAAATATGCAAAGGTACTCCCCTCAAAAGTCTGCTCCAAAAGTGTCTCAGGTCTACTCCACTAGTGGTTGATTAAGTCTACACCAAGATAGGAAGTCACCTTTATATGAGCTACAAAGAGTTGCCTTTTTCTTAGGTCTGTGAGCTAGATAAAGTATCCTTTCTCTTAGGTCTACGAGCTACAGAAAGTCACCTTTCTGCGGTCTACGAGCTACAGAAATTCACCTTTCTCTAAGGTATGCAAGCTACAGAAAGTCCCCTTTCTGCAGTCTGCAAGCTACAAAAAGTCACTTTTCTCTGAGGTTTGCAAGCTACAGAAAGTTGCCTTTCTATGGCCTGCTAGTTATAGAAAGTTGATTTTCTCTAAGGTCTGTGAGCTACATAAAATCACTTTTCTGCAAGATCAAAAATTTGTTCAAGGGAGAGCAACGAATCTAGCATAAGATGATCTTAGACAAACAAATATTCACCAAAAACAAAAAGCTCAAAAACTCAAATCCAATCAAATTCTTTGTTCTTGTTTGTTACCAAGTTCATGAGCTATGATCTTCACCTTAGATCAAACTCCTTGTCTTCTCATCTTGGACGAGTTGGATGGATGAAATGGGAGACCATAGTTTCTATTTATACTTGTTCGAACATTTTTTAATAGACATGTCTCTTGGAGAGGGCCGACTTTAGTTCATGTAGGTTCATGTAGGTCGACTTGATGAGAGATATGAATATGGGTTTCTCAACTTAAAATTTTAATATCTCATCAATGAGTGGGAGTTAGAAGGCAAGTAAGTGCTCATTGGAAAGGGAATGAAGTCATATACACTCTTATGTTGTTAAATATTTAAGTTGATGTCTCCTTTGAAATCAACAACAACAATTCTTCCAACAATATCCCCCTTTGTTATTGATGGAAATAGTCTGCTCATATGTTGATCCTATCATCATGTTGTTCCCAATGTCATCCTGTTGCTCCCCCTGTCATATTCTCCCCCTTTGACATCAATAGCAAAGGGATGCTCTAATGGGATGCAAGAGATATGACCCCCATATTTTGACAAAGATGTTCAATGCTTCTCATGGTAAGGGTTTTGTAAAGATATATGTAATTTGCTCCTTAGTGTTGACATACTCCATTTTTGATGTTCTGTTCTGCAACATGTTCTGTAGAGACCAAGGGGACCTATTCTTATTTTCTTCTCCAAACCTTGGTAGGAATTTCAAATAATTTTTTATCTTTGATTTTCTTAGGATCCCACTTCATGCCACTTCTGCAATCTCGCGCCATATGTTCAAAATTATGACATTTATAGCATTCTACAATTAGCTTGAATAACAAAGTAGTTAAACTGTAATAGCCATTGCCTTGTCTACTAGCAATCTTCCTTCTGGGGTTTTGATGATAACCATTTCAATCATTTTTATAGTATGCTTTACAATCTATAGATTTATGTACAAAATTAGTGCAAGAATAACAATAACTAGAGAAAATCATTATGTACCTGGATGAATAGCATTCTCTTGATGATCTTCTAAAGTTGTTCATCCTTGGAGGAGGCTTAGCCCTTTGTTGGTCCTTACTACTTCTTGCATTGTGTATGAAGACATCTCCATAGCTTCTTGGTGAAGTGGTTCTTCCAAATTCACCTATATTTCCTTTAATGGAACTAGAGCTCTAAAGGATATGACTCTCACACCTTTTAGGTGACTTAAGGCTTTCATCATTTTTGCATGAAGTATCACCTATATATCCAAGACCTGATTTGATTTGTCAGATGGTGACCTTTGGAAACTATGGGTGTTATTTGATACTTGATAACTTTTCAGGTTCTTATTGAGCTTGTCAATTTCATTTCTCAAGGAAGCAATTTCTTCTTCAAACCTCTCACATTTTTCTTCTTTCTTTATCAACTAGATATTCGTTACTTCTACTCTCTTTGCTTATTCTAGCTGCACTTTTAGGGAGTTGAATTCTTCTTCATGTCCACTTTCTTGTTGGTGCATTTTTTCTTAAAGCTTGCTAGAATCCTTAGATCTTTCTTCTTTTTGGAGCCTTAGGTGAACACCTTCTTCCTTTGTATGGTAAATATCTTGACTCATTTTTTCAACATCTTGTACCTGCTTCTTAAGGTCTTTATTTCCTTTTTCCAATCTAATTAGGGCATCTACAAGTTTTTCTTTAAGGTCTACTTCAGCTTCTACTTCAGAGTTCTATTTTCCATCTTCATTGTCTTTCATGTTTTTTATGTCTTTTGTTGAAAATGGTAATAACAAAATCTTGATTTAATTTTCCCCTAAATTAAATTAGGAGAAAATTGTAATTCCACATCGCAAGACAACAAGATTGAGATAACAAAGTTAATTTCACTTAGTTTGATCAATTAATTTGAGTTGAGGGCCTACCTTGATTCATGTAGAGTGGTTCCTAAATTTTAGGATCCTAGAGTGAGTTTAATTTGAGTTGTAATAATTAAATTCAGTTAAACTGAGTTAATGTCATTTAAACTAGTTCCAACTATTTGAGGAACTAGTAGGAAATCTAGCAGTGGGGTGCAGTTTCAGTGTTCAACCAGTTATCTGATAAATCAGCCATAATTAAATCATGTATGCATGGAATTCGAGTTATCTAGTTGAGATTGGAGTTCAAGGAAAGTGTACTGTCAGTTGTATAATTTTCCGAGTTGTATAAGTAGTGCATGCAGTTAGAGAAGGACCTATAGGGATTGCACAATTCTAATTGGGAATTTCCCTAATTAATAAGGGGATAATTCCTTAAGGAACAACACAAGGAAATAGGGACTTGGGCAGGCTTGGATTTGGTTAAGTATTGGCTAGAGCTAGTCTAGGAAGCAGTGAGATAGATTATACTTGTGCAGAGATTGTTCAAGCTTGAACAAGCATTGTATTTCTTCATTATTTTCTGATTAATGTAATACATATAGGAAGGGGTTTTGAGCAGTTTCTTTCCCCTTAGATAAATATCTGGTCATATGTGATTGAATCTTGTCTTATGTTTATGTTGTGATTTCTCTATTGATTAATTATTTTCGTTGATGAGGAGAGTATATCCAAGTCTTTTATTTTAGCATATTACATAAGCACTTTGAATCTACAAGGAATTTCTACAGGGTATTAGAGGTAGAATCACAGTCAAAAAGAGAATTCGAAGTTTATGCAGGAGGTTCTAATTACAAGATCAGTGTTGAAATTTTTCTTTGGGACTGAGAAGATGAATTCCACTAGATTCAAGCTCGAGTATGCTCTGCAAGGATCCACAAAATTTTTGGCATGGAAGATCTGTATGGAGGTGATATTAGATGATAACGGGATACTAGATTACATCAAGACAGATTTAGTAAAAACCCCAGCTGCTAATGCCCAGGGTCTCACTCAGTGGAAGAAGGATGTAGCTAAAGCGAGGAGGATCATATTGGAGGGAGTTCGAGATTATATTGTCTCGAATCTACATGGGAAAGAAAATCCATTCGCGATGTGGAAAACAATGACGAATGTTTTTTAGAACAATAATGACCATAAGAAGTTGACACTCAAGGAAAAGCTTTAGAGTATCAAGATCCAAAATAATGACACAATTCCATAGTACATGAGCAAGTTTACACAATGTCATGATGAACTTGGCGGGGTCAGTGTAACTGTCCCCGAGGAAGATTTGGTAGCTTATCTTTGTTGGGCCTCCCAAGAGCTGGCACAGTTATCAATATTTTGTGAATGGTAAAGACAAACTACTGAGTTGGGAGAGGTTATGGTCTGATCTAGTGCAGGAAGAAATATGGTGGGACAACCGAGATGGGACCTCATCTAAAGAAGAGGAAGAGGACCTTGCATTAGTCAGCAAAGGAAAGAAAGTCAAGGGAAAAAAATTCTCAAGGTGAGGAGGGAAAGAAGAAAAATTCTCTAAAATCAAGTGCTTTCACTGTCATGAATTCGGGCACTATGCCACGAAATGTCCACAGAAGAAGGCAAGCAAGAATGAGCCTATAGTAGTAGCAGTAGGTGAATCTCTAACTTCATAATTCGAGATTTTTTCTCTCATTGCATGCATGGCAAGCACAATAATGGGAAGCATGTGGTATCTCGATAGCAGTGCCTCTTTCCATATGGTGGGGAATAGAGATATCTTTAGTGACTTGGAGGAGAAACACCTCAAGAAGAACATTGAGTTTGGAGATGACGAGAAGTATAGCATGATCGGTATCAGTACAGTTACTTTTTAGAGGGAGTTTGGATCCCCTATCATACTCAAGGATGTGTTGTTTGTTCCGGTCTAATGAATAATCTTGTTTCTGTAGCAGTATTGGAAGACCATGGCCACGTTGTGATATTTAGCAAAGGAAAGTTTTTCCTTAGACACAGCACCATGGAACAGGTGAAATAGATCAGTGTGCAAGTCAAGAACCTATATGCACTTGAGTTCGAAGATGCATGCAAATCCTTGAGTAGCAAGGAAAAGGTTGGAGACTTGGTGGTTGAGAGGGAGCATAGTTTACCTCTCAAAATGGAGCCTCAGAACTAGCCTTAGCAAGTTGTGGATTAGCCACAATTAGAGAAGCAGAGAGGAGACATAGTCAAAACATCCACTCACGCATATGCCTCCAGTAGGGGGAATTTCAAGCCAAGTGGGTATAGGAAGCACATGTAGCCATACCTCCAAGTGTGAGGTGAAGGGATGTGAAGAAATAGTCCAAGAGTTGCATAAATTTGGGTAGGGTCCATCGAGGCGTTCTCCTCGTGGATCATTACCTTGCTATAGGGGCCCATAGTATTCAATAGCAAGAATATCAATGTCAGAAAGATACTAAGGAGTACAAAGGAGTGTTGATAGAAGAGTGGGGGGCTCAGTAGCAGAGTCAACAACAACACAATTTTTCTAGTAGAAAGTTGTAGATTGATTCAGTGATTATTTTTATTTTTTTATACTTTTCAGTTGCAAATGTTTCAATAGAAAAAACAACAGTGAGAAGTGTTGCATGCAGTACATTCCAAAGGCATTGGATCAGGGTAGATGTGAATTCCTTTCTTGTTGAGAGGGAGTGTTGAAAATGGCAACAAGAAAATCATGATTTAATTTTACCTTGAATTAAATTAGGAGGAAATTGTAATTCCACATCACAAGACAACAAGGATGAGTTAACTAAGTTAATTTCACTTAGTTGGCTCAGTTAATTTGAGTTGAGGGCCTAACTTGAGTCATGTAGAATGGCTCCTAAATTTTAGGAGCCTACGGTGAGTTTAATTTGAATTGTGATAATTTAATTTAGTTAAACTGAGTTAATTTCAGTTAAACTAGTTCCAATTGTTGGAGGAACGAGTAGGAGGTCTAGAAATGGGGTGTAGCTTCAATGTTCAACCAATTAACTAATAAATCATCCATAATTAACCCATGCATGAATGAAATTTGAGTTACCCAGTTGAGATTGGAGTTAAATGGAAATGTACTATCAATTGTATAATTATCCGAGTTGTACAGGTGGTGCATGTAGTCAGAGAAGGACCTATAGGGATTGCGCAATTATAATTGGGAATTTCCCTAATTAATAGGTGGATAATTCATTGAGGAACAATGCAAGGAAATAGGGACTTTGGAAGGCTTAAATTTGGTTAAGTATTGACAAGAGCTCGTCTAAGAAGTAGTGAGATAGATTATACTTGTGCAGAGATTGTTTAGGCTTGAACAAGAATTGCATTTCTTCTCTATTTTCTGACTAATACAATACACATAGGAAGTGGGTTTGATCATTTTCTTCCCCTTAGATAAACCTTTGAGCATATTTGATTGAATCTTGGCTCATGTTTATGTTTTGATTTATCGATCGATTAATTATTTTCGCTATTGAGTAGAGTAGATTCAAGTATTTTTTTTTAGCATATTACATAAGCAGTTTGAATCTACAAGGAATTTCTACACCTTCATCTACTTCCTTTGATTCATGATCATCCTTGTGCTCTTGTACCACATGCTCTAGTTCTGATTTAGCAAGTACAAACCCCTATTCTTCATATAGTTTTCATAGTCTTTCCCAAAGTCTTTTAGTTGAAGAACATTGACCCACCTTGCCTTTTACAGAATCTAATAGACCACTCAATATTTCTTCCATCACTTTTGTATTGTATTCTTTTGACACATATGTAGTTGTGTCCCCAGTAGTAACCGATTCCCATACTTCACACCCAAGAGACATAAAAAATAATTGCATTATGTTGCTCCATGACAAATAATTTTTTCCATCAAACAGTGGAGCTTTGCCAACCTGCTTTACATCTAATTTCATGATTGAGGAGGAGATATCTTCATAAGATTTGGAGCATTTCCTTCTTGAATTTTCCATTTGTATTCATAAGATCTACCTTACAGTTGTTAGGTTGTGCTTGAAGGTACTGGGTTTGGTGCAAAATGTTGGAAATACTGAGGAGGGGGAGGGTGAATCAGTATTTCTTTACAATATTTATTTTATACCAGTTAAAATCATTAATTAAACAAGAACACAAGAAGTATAATAAGAAAATAATTTTGTTAATCAAAATGATGAGGGCTCCAATCCTCTTACAAACAACCAAGCTCCAACTTGTACAATAAAATTCTAACTCCTTCAAGGCTCCAACATTGAATGAAGAATCCAATACTCAAATATCAAACCAAACTCTAATCTGATCTCAACGAGGCTCCAAAATCTTATGAGGACTCTAATCCTCAAAAATCAATCTAGGTTCCAACCTTATATGAGGACTCCAATCCTCTCCAACCCTCTCAATTTGCTTCAATCCTGTTAGAGTCCTAGGGTCTAGGGATCATAACGTCTTTGCCTCTTTCTATTCATTTTGGGGGTTTGTGTGTCAATTTAGCCTATGATCGCTCATGGCATAGTCTAAGGAGTCATTGTCTAAGGTCACTTAAAATTTTCCATGTCATAAAGGGGTCTTTAATACAAAATCAAATTTGAGAGGGTTGAAAGTCCATGAGAGGGTGATAAGGTCATATTTCCAAATCTGTACTCATGAGGAGAAAAAGAGTCATTGAGAGTTAAAGGGGTATTTTCATGGGGGTCTTATTTATCACAAGTCGAAAACATGACAGACAGTTAAAATTTCTATGGGTTCGTTAGTGGTGTCTATTATATCCCCATGTTATCATTCCCATGTCCATCATTTATAATTTATCATTCACCTTTATATACTATTTCCATGCACCATTTACCATCATATACTCACTTCATTCACATTTTATCATCATGTCACCCCTCAATTCACATCTCATCATCATGCCATTACACCCCCTAAACTAATAATTTATCATCATAATTCATAATTCGTGTGGAAGAAGGTTGTTGTGCATCTGTTGTGCAAACTCCAAGCCACGTCACAGTCATTGCGCAACCATTGCGCAAATTGAGAAAAACCATTATGAACGTCTGCAAGAATGGGGGGAAGAACTCAGATGGTGTTACATCATCACCAGGTCATCTCAATCACATCTACACACTTAGTCTTTCATAGAAACATTTGCAACCATATCCACCATGAAGGTCTGCTACACTCTGCTATGCAATTTCCTTAGAAATTCATTGTTTTAGTCGTAATTTTCAAAAAAGGTTTTTGACCGAATGGAAAATAATTTTTAAAACCTGATTTTTTTTTTTGCCAAAAACAGGCCAAATAATAAAAAACTCCTTCAGTTTCTACACATGTGTTATGGTGTTGGAGATATGAAACATTGTTGGAGGCTTATTTTTCAAAAAATAAAATTCTGCATTTTCCTCCTGTTTCATTCATTGTATTTTGGCACTCTTTTATAATAGATGGAAGTGACTTTTTAAAAACTAAAAGAGTTTTGTGTCGAACATGGACCAAAGAACAAAAACCTCTCTCATTTTGTGCACAAGTATCACGATTTGGGAATTACGGGTGTCACTTGGAGACCCATTTTCCACAATTTCTTACTCGCAGAGTTCCGAAATTTATAGAAATTCAATTTGTAAATTTGAATTTCGGTAGGTTGGAAGTATGTTTGGTGTTATAAAGTGAATGTGATGGATGGCTGGGTACTACAATGTTTTTTTTGGAGTGGGAAATGTCAAACAAATTCAGAATTTGAATTTTGTCACACAAGTGTTGCACAAATGGTGAGCAGTCAATTGGGAGGGCGGCAAAGGCTAAAGAGGATATCTCATGGGTTCTACACTAGCACAACACCATTTCAAGCATACCCATTAGCTCGATTTTATCTAGAATGATCTGCAGCTATATCAAGCTTGGAGGCTTATTTCATCCTGCTGCGCAACTATATCAGTTAGGCCTATTTTTGCATATTGGTATTTTGGGACTTTCGAGAAGTATGTTAGTGATTGGATAGGTGTGGATGAGAATAGATAATTTAATTTAATTGATAAGTCTAGACACGTTGTTTCTAAATTTTTGTAAGCTTTAAAACAACGATGTTTCTGAAATTATGATAGCTTCTATATTGTAGGTTTATGCTTTTCTACAAATACATTGTATCGAGCCTATTTTACTCATTGTTGAATTGAGGCTTCTATGATCCATAATAGTTGTAAGAAGAACTTCAGTGTAAATCACATGTAGAAAGACCTTTGTCGACGCGTTTCGAACCAACCAGTGTGGTTCATCGTCAGGACAAGTTGAAGAAACAGATCTAGCTTTGCATGTTAAATAGTCTGAGCAGAGCCTCCAATGGCTATCACCTTTAGTAGTAATTTCGAATTCTTCTTTGTATTTAATGATGGAAGAAGAAAAAAGGGGTTGGTCAGAGTGTGAGAGAAGATACTTGTGTTCTGTACATTTTATATAAAATTTTAGTGAATGAAAGACAGATAAAGTGACTTGTTGCAGGAATTCAAGTGCCAATCCTCTATGGTGATGTGATTTCTTATTTTGTTCATTACCTTGTGTTGTTTCCATTCATGAATGTATTACTTCATGTTTAGTAAAGCAAAATTTGATTTCAGAATTCACTGTTAAGGTACTCTATCATGGCTCTCTAAGCATTTTATTGTTTATTCCTTAGGTAACATATGAAATTCACCCCTGGTGAGGTGCCTTAGGTGTTTTTATGTTCACTATTCCTTTGCTCGTCCTCCTACAATGAATTTTTCTTTGAACACTATAATATTGCCTATCTTTCTTCTGTTGCAAGAGATCTTCATTATCCCATTTATTCACTGAAAACATTAGCTGAGAGTGACTTCATGCCCAATAGATTTTGTCTCACACCTACCATCAAACCTTTAAAACAAATTAATTTCTCTTTGTCCTTAAGAACTAGCCTAAAATCTGAAACACTCAGTTATCTAATTGACTGAAAAATCCTATAAAGAGAGCCCTCTCTGAAGTTGGAAGGGCTAGGTTCCATTTCTACAAGTGGTTTGTGGTTACCCCTGTGATCCTTTTTTCAACCTAGAGGTTAATTACAGGGTGATAACATAGTTGCATTGTTGTTAGGGAATGAAAGGTTCCATATTCACCAGGAAATATCATTAGAGTTTACATTTGGTTGCTGATGGTGGACAAAAATCATACATAGGAAGGTTGAACCATTCACCTGGCGACTCCAACTGAGCAGAATCCAAATTTTTAAAGTTGCACTGGTATCTCTACACTTTTAATATGAGTTCTCAATCCAGGAGGTACAATCCCATGAATCGAGATCACATACCAGGTTTTCCAAATTACATGCCTCATGTAGATTGGCAAACTTATTTGCCAAAGTTCAAAGATGAGAATGGTGATGATGTTGCTTTACATCTTATCAAATTTCATATGCATTCACGGAGGCTTAAAGTAGAATGGCATGAAGATTGTCTTATAAATATGTTCATGCCTACTCTGGAAGGAAAGGCAAGCTCATGGTATCAACAATTACCAGCTACTAGCTTATGTTATTTAAAGCATTTTCATATAGTATTTTTTGAAAATTATAAAGGATCTTACCTATCTCTGCTACTAGTTCAAAATCTGCGTGATCATTTTGAGAATTTCATTCAACATTTGGAATTTTTTATGGAGATGACCAGTTTATGGATGATGAGATTATAGAGGCCTTTCATGAGAATCCTTTTCAACATTAGAAGGAAAAAAGTAGAGGACAATTGACATGATATTCAAGTGGATTCCCAGCAGGCAATAATTTCTTCCTTAGTTGAAGATGAAATTGATCAGGAATTCGATGTAGATATTCATGTTCATTATCCCAAGATTGATGAAGTAATACAACATATTTGTCCTCTTGAGCTTGACGAACATATTCAAGATATTTTAAATGATCAAGAAAATGAGATAGACAGTCAACCGACTTATTCATCTTCTAGGTCAATGATTGAAGAAAAAATATTATAAATCCTTTTGAAAATTCTTATTCTCAATAGCATGAGAATGCATCCCAAGGCGATGAGATTAAAAATGAAAGCAATGAAAAAGAAGGGGTTTTTCTAGAGCATTTTGCAAATGAAGACTTTATTCAGGAAAATCTGCCTCTTGAAGTAACAAAATACAAAATATTTTGAAGATCAAGATCATATTTTTGCTGAAGCACATGAAAGGTTAACTCTTGACACTGTTGTTATAAATGATGCAATTGTTCCATTTTCAATCCCCCAAGAAAATTCAAAGTTTTTCCTTGTAGATGAGAAGAGTGAAAACACAAGAAAAGTCACTCAAGGTGCAGAAAATGAGGAGTCTAATGAAGAAGAACAATTGGCCATTATTTTTTAAGACAACTCCTTTCTTTTTTTTGGTCATCAAGAACAGGTAATCTTTCATGATTTTCAACATCCTCTTTCCAATTTGTCAAAGTCATCAATGAAGTTAGATTTTGCAGTATTCCTACACCACAAATATCAGTCTCAGTTATAGTTGGAGTTGCCATTCTCTAATTTTTTCTACCTTCTCAAGGAAAGTGTGAGCAGAATTCAAGTAATTAGCCATTTGCTTGGTTGGCTACATTGGAAGGATCATTTCACAATGAGTGCATATATATCTTTAGCAAGTGTGGACAACTATCATCAATGTTTGAAGCCCGAGGAGAAGGCCCTAACACTTTGGTGATGTGTTGTCAAATTTCTTATTTCCTTTAAAGTTTCCAGCTTTGTAATTAGTCAGTCAGTTGAATCTTTTTATTTTTGACTCCATTTCCCAATGGTTAGGCTACTATTCTGTGGTTCTCTTGGCACATCACTAAGATGTTTCCATCCCCACTGGAGCCAATGTTAGATTTGTAAGGTCTAGGGATCATAGTGTCTTTGTCTATTTCTATTAATTTTGGCGGTTTGTATGTCAATTTAGCCTATGATCACTCATGTCATAGTCTAAGGTCACTGAAAATTTTCCATGTCACAAAGGGGTATTTAAATACAAAATCAAATTTGAGAGGGTTGAAATTCCATGAGAGGGTCATAAGGTCAAATTTCCAAATCTGTACTCATGAGGAGAAAAAGAGTCATTGAGAGTTTAAGGAGTCTTTTCATGGGGGTCTTATTTATCACAAGTCAAAACCATGACAGTCAGTTAAAAGATCTATGGGCCTGTTAGTGGTGTCTATTATATCCCCATGTTACCACTCCCATGTCCATCATTTACAATTTATCATTCACCTTTATGTACTCTTTCCATGCACCATTTACCATCATATATTCCCTTCATTCACATTTTATCATCATGTCACTCCTCAATTCACATCTCATCATCATACCATTATGCTCCCTAAATTCATAATTCATAATTCATGTGGAAGAAGGTCGTTGTGCACTTGTTGTGCAAACTCCAAGCCACACAACCGCCGTGCAAACTAAGAAAAAACATTATGGGATTTTGAAAGAATGGAGGGAAGCACTCGGAGGGTGCTACATCATCACCAGGTCATCTCAAGCACATCTACACACTCAGCCTTGCATAGAACCATCTGCAACCATATCAACCATGGAGGTCTGCTACACTATGCTACACAATTTCCTTTGAAATTGATTATTTTAGTCATCATTTTCAAAGAGGTTTCTGACCTAATTTCCAGGCACGGTCCAAATAACAAAATAATCCTTCAGTTTGTACATAAGTGTTATGGTTTTGGAGATATGCAACCCTGTTGGAGGCCTGTTTTTCAAAAAATAAAATTCTGCATTTTCCAACTGTTTCAGTCAGTGTTTTTTGGTGCACTTTTCTAATAGATGGAAGTGAATTTTGAAAAAGTAAAATATTTTTTGTTAGACCTAGTCCAAAGAAAAAAACCCTCTCCCATTTTGTGCATAGGTATCACGATTTGGGAATTACGAGTGTTACTTGGAGACCCATTTTCCACAATTTCTTGTTGACAGAGTTATGAATTTTTTTGAAATTCGATTTGTAAATTTGAATTTTGGTAGGTTAGAAGTATGTTGGGTGTTATAAAGTGAATGTGATGGATGGTTGGGTACTACAATGTTTTTTTTGGAGCGGGAAATGTCAAACAAATTCAGAATTTGAATTTTGTTGCGCAAGTGGTACACAAATGGTGAGCAGCCAGTTGGGAGGTCAGCAAAGGCTAAAGAGGATATCTCATGGGTTCTATACCAAGGCAACACTATTTCAAGCTTGGTTTTGTCTAGAATGATCTGAAACTATGTCAAGCTTGGAGGCTTATTTCACCCTATTGCGCAACCATATCAGTCAAGGCTATTTTTGCAGATTGGTATTTTGGGACTTTCTAGAAGTATGTTAGTGATCGGATAGGTGTGGATAAGCATAGATAATTTAATTTAATTGATAAGTTTGGACATGTTGTTTCTAATTTTTTGTAAGCTTTAAAACAATGATGTTTCCGAAATTATGATAGCTTCTATATGGTAGGTTTCTGTTTTTCTACAAATACATTGTAACGATCTTGTTTTACTCCCATTCAATGAATTCGACCACCTTAAGTGGTAATTTCTAATTCCTCTTTGTATTTAATGATGGAAGAAGAAAAAAGGGGTTGGTTAGAGTGTGAGATAATATACTTGTGTTCTGTACATTTTATAGAAAATTTCAGTGAATGAAAGAAGGACGAAGTGACTTGTTGCAGGAATTCAAGCGTTAGTCATCTACGGTGATGTTTTTTCTTCTTTTTTGTGATTTCCTTAGGTTATTTCCATTCATGAATGTCTTACTTCATGTTTAGTAAAGCAAAATTTGATTTCAGAATTCACTGTTAAGGTGCTCTATCATGGCTTGCTAAGAATTTTAATGTTTATTCCTCAAGAAACATCTGAAATTCACCCCTGGTGAGGTGCTTTAGGTGTTGTTAAGTTAACTGTTCCTCTGCTCACCCTCCTAGAATGAATTTTTCTTTGAACACTATAAGATTTCCTATCTTGCTCTTGTTGCAAGATATTTTCATTATCCAATTTATTCACCGAAAACATTAGCTGAGAGCGGCTTCATGCCCAATCGATTTCGTCTCACTTCTGCCATCAAACCTTTAAAACAAATTCATTTATCTTTGTCATTAAGAACTAGCCTAAAATCTAAAACACTCAGTTATCTAATTGACTGAAAAATCCTATAGAGAGAGCCCTCTCTGGAGTTGGAAGGGCTAGGTTCCAATTCCGCAAGTGGTTTGTGGTTACCCCTTTCATCCTTTTTTTAGCTAAAAGGTTAATTACATGATGATAACAAATCCTTTAAGGTAGCTTCAATGTTGTTTCAAGTCTTCCAAAAGCTTCTGCCACAAGACTTGAAATATCTCTTCAACAATACTCCAACAATGCTTCAAGGATGTCTTCAATACTGCTCTATCAATGTTTCACATACTGCCTCAAGATCTATTTTAACAAATGACTTTAGATAACCTACAAGATACTTCAAAGTTTGGTTCAATTCAAAGTCAACTTCAGCAAGACATAAAAAGTGTCTCTAAGGCTCTTCATGTCTACTCAAGGAATACTTAAAAATGTTTTCAAGACTCCTCTAAGATTTCCTTCAATAATGCATTAACAAGCGCCAAAGAATCAGCTTCAAGAACCAATTCCAATCTCTAAAAAATGCAAAGGTATTTCCCTCAAAAGTATGTTCCAAAAGTGTCTCATGTCTGCTCCACAAGTGGTTGATTAAGTCTACTCCATGATAGAAAGTCGCCTTTTTGTACACTATAGAAAGCCACATTTTTCATAGGTTTGTGAGATACAGAAAGTCGCCTTTCTTTGAACTCTATGACCTACAAAAAGTCGCATTTATGTGGTCTGCGAGCTACAAAAATTCGCCTTCCTTTGAGGTTTGCGAGCCATAGAAAGTCCCCTTTCTGCATTTGGAGAGCTACAAAATGTCGCTTTTCTTTGAGGTTTGCGAGCTACAAAAAGTCATATTTTTTTGGTCCACGAGCTACAGAAATTCGCTTTTTTTTTAGGTTTGCGAGCTACAAAATGCCATTTTTTTGCAAGGTTAGAAATTCGTGCAAGGGAGGGTAACGAATCTAGGATAAGATGATCTTAGAAAAATACAGATTCACCAAAAACCAAAAGCTCAAAAAACCAGATCCAAATCGAATTCTTTCTTCTTGTTTGTTACCAAGTTCATAAGTTATGATCTTCACTGTAGATTGAATGTTATGAAACCAGCTCACAAAAAGATAGAAAAGATAGATCAACACCTTAGAAATAAGCCTCTTCGAGGGGGAAACCTCCTTTACATTACATAAATAAACAATTCTTGGATGATTCAAATGACAAAACCGCCCTTCTGTATATAGGAGTCTAAGGGGTCACAATATAACCAAGCCGACCTAAAAATAATAATATAAAGGCACAAAAATAACAATAGATGGAGTCTATGGGGCACAATAATAACAATATGGGGACAATAGGGGCACAACAATAACAATAAGGGATATAACGACAATAGTAATGGGGGAATCACTAGTATTATAGGGACCTAACGTGCCCCTCTCCTTCAAAAAAGTGTTGTCCTCGATGCTTGAGTAGTTCTGGGTGCTTCTGTATAAAATTCACATCCTCCCATGTGGAATATTCAATGGGTAAGTTCTTACACTTGATGAGATACTATGAAATTGATCGATTTCGTAGCTGTCAAGTTCTTGTTTCTTTGACTTCTTCAGGTTCCGATATGATTTTTCCTTCCTCATCAAGTTCTGGTAATATTGTTTGAAATGGAAGCTTATCACCTATGACCTTATTTAAGCATGAAACATGGAAAACTGGGTGCACTCGGGAAGATGCGGGAAGCTCTAATTTGTACGCCATAATACCTATGTTTTGCAACACCTTGTACGGACCATAATACTTTGGTGATAATTTATTATCCTTCTCGACTTGCTTCTGGGACATTTGTTTATATGGTTGTAGTTGTAGGAATACCCAAGCACCTACATCAAAACTTCTTTCGCTACGATGTTGATCTTCCTATTGTTTCATTCTATTATGTCCCAAGGTGAGGTTATCCTTTAAGATGTGGAGAACTTGTTGTTGATGCTTGATGTGATCTTCCACTGCTTGAACCTTAGAATTTTCTCTTAAATATGATGTGATGGATGGTGGATCATATCAATAAAGTGCCATAAATGGGGTCATTTTTGTTGCAGTATGAAAGGAAGTGCTATACCACCATTTAGCCAGAGACAACCATTTGACCCATTGTGTCTG
>APFE030187140.1:20709-48092 GCA_000404065.3 Pinus taeda | reverse complement strand
ATAAAGTTTTTTCAAGTTTTCTTCCCAATTTTCCCCAGTCATTGCTGACCAGTACCTCTTTATTTTTGTCAAGCTTGAGGAGGATAACATATGCTTGTTCTATAGTCCGCCCTTCGGGCAAAACTACCACTATATTTTAGCGAGCCTAGTTGACAGTGAAACTCATTCTCATCCATTTGGACGAGTTTGTCGCTATTCAGTTTTAACGAGTTTAATGACAAATATAACTCAGTACCTTTCAATTTTAGAGAGTCTGAAAGAAACAGAAAGGAGACTCCAACTATTCCTTTTCGTCATATATTCGCTTAAGTCCGAAAAAGCGTAAAATAATACAAAAGGGATGAATTTTCGATAGCTTTAACGAGCCGAACAAGACAAGCGCTCGATCTTTTTGTGTAATAATCCCTCAAGTCCAAAAGGATTAAAATATAGAGGAGGGATAGAACTTCTGATGACTTTAACGAGCTGGAGAGGCCAATCGATCGACAATCTTTTCATATTTTACGAGTCAGTTGAAAAGAGCTTAAAGAAGACTCCTTTTTGAGGAACGACTGATGGTTTTGAGTAGCAGCTGATTCCAGGTAAGATTTGGAATTTTCCAATCACGGCAGTGTCACAAGGATGGCTAGTAGAATCACTCTTCGCAGATGTTCCTCGAAGGGGTAAACAATCATATGGGGGTGAATGATCGGCTAAAAACAAAGTGGAGGTGATGATGAGAACATGACCAAGGCTCAAAAGCTGGCGATAAGGCATTCACGATGGTTATTTACTGGTTCATTTTCTAATGAGCTTAAACGCTGGGGGAAACATTTGCTCATGACTTATGTTTATTTTTTAACGAGCTTGAACTATGCACTAAAACTACTCGTGGGGGGTTTATTTTTTAATGAGCTTTAACCCTACGGTAACATTGCTTGCGATAAGTTTGCATGCCCCCAGCATAATAACGCAAATTGAGGTGCATGCCCCCCAACCTTTATTGCACTCGGTGGTTCGAATGAAGGTTTACCTTCAAGATCTTTGAAAGAATCGATTTGGAAAGGGAGTTGTTTCATTTTTTATAGAGGTTGACACAGTAAAAGAACTATCCTCATGATTCCTTGTTTCATTTTTTAACGAGGTCGACACGAGATAAGAACCGTCCTCAGAATCCACCATATTTACAGTATTTGATAGAAAATCAAAAACTGAAGGATGATTAAGGTCGTTGGAATAATCGTTGTGGTAATCCAGAAGATGGGAATGATGGTGGTAATCTTCCCATGGTTCCCCATCAATCATCATTGACTGAACAATTCCTTCGTCTGTAGAACATACATGTGACGAAGGATTTGAAGGGGTACTATATTCCTTAGACCTATCTATCCAAATGCTTGATGAGCGTTGGTTTGCCCCCCAAGCCAAGAAAATTGATTGCTACAATATTTCTATTAGGGCGACGATCCATGCTGACAAAATGTTCATGAATCTTCTAAATCTTATGGAAGATATCATATTGCAGGTTTCCACTGTGGCCACTTCCACCATATTGTTTGGAGGCGGTAGGCCAAAAGTACCCATCAAGGCAGGTTCTTTTAGGAGGCCTACTCTGACATTTTGAAGTGATTGAGAGCTTCTGTGGATCATTGGAATGCTTCCCGTAACTTGCGAACTGTTGGGGAGAAAAGTTTTTGGTCGATGATTGTAATTCCTCCTTGGGATGGAAATGTAATTTTCCTAAAGTAGGTCGACACAATGGCTGCCATGGTATATATCCAAGGTTTTCCCAGTAGGATGTTGTAATCGAGGTTTCTGTCAATGACTTCAACATCGATTTCTACTATTTTGCCCCCTAGTTCGACTTTCAATTTACTTAGTATCCCATATGCGGTGTATGTTCATCCATAAAATGCTTTCAATGTCATCGATGATTGCGACAAGGACGAAGACCCTAGAGTTTTCTAGCAACTCATCGACATGATACATGTGGATGCCCCCTCATCAATAATTGTTCTATGAACAATGTTGTTGAGGGCTTTCACTTGAATGAGGAAAGCTAGTTGAGCTAGCATCCGAGGGTCATATCCTTTATGATTAAAAGATACAAGATTGGAATCCATTGGGTTAATCCCAACAATTGCTGATAATAAAGCCTGCTTTTGGGAGGGGCAATTTTGCAGTACCTCAAGAGTCGACATCGTGTAGGGCGATTGGGCTAAATCCTCCACTATATTATAGTGTTGCGCTGCTCGGGCACGAGGATTAAACGTCGATTTCTGTACTACTTCCTTTGGTGGTTTTATTGTTAATTCAGGAATGATGGGTGGCACAACTTCGGTTGAAGTTGTTGTTGAACTACTAGGTTTATCATTATCCTTGTTTTTTAACATCGGTGGATTCCCGTAATCTTTACTCCTTGTCGATATCAGAGCATCATTCAGTTGCTTTGAAACTAACAACATTAGCACTTGGGATGGGGAAGCATTTTTGCTAGCAACCAGATTTGTTCCTGGGTTTGGAAACAGATCAGTCAATACAACCGAGGTTTTTGAACTTTTGAAAGATTTTCTAAGTTCTTCTTTATATGGACACTCTCTAGTCCAATGATCCTCGTCACATATATGACATGGAGTTTTGGGTTTCCCATTCCCATAAGGGTTTGCAGAAGATTTTCTAGGAGATGAGTCCTCCCGGTTCTTCTTCTTCCCTTGTTTTTTCTTCTTGCCTCCCAGTTGCTTGGGTTCTTTGCCTTTGTCTATCGACACAGAATTTACTTCCGAGGCTAGAAGTTCTTCATTTTCATTTTTACTCGAAACTGTGCGGACCTTTTTCGATGTAGCCTTTGCGGTTTTAGTTCTCGTCGTACCTATCACACCATCACTGGCATGAGAGTCCTTGTTTGATTTAGGAGGCGGAGGAATGGAAAATTCTGGTCTAGGAGCATCAGGGATTTTATCATAGAGCATGCCAGACTGAGTATAAATGAAGTCTAGATATTATGCACGAGTAATAACTTGCTCTTCAGTGACGTCTCCTCCCTTTGCCACATCTTCTGTAATAGCAGGTAACAGTGACTTAATAAACCATTAGCCAATAGTTTATCAGGAACATAAGTTTTTACCATTCTACGACGATGTCGCCACTCATGAATATGATTGGATATGTGAGTGGCTATCGTTTGTTTGAAATTGGTAAGTAGCTCAGTTCTTGTTTCGTGCCTTATAGGTAACTGAAAGTGGGTTAAAAAAGTTGTGTCTAGGGTACTGAAGTTATCAAACGAAGCCCTAGGCAGTTCGATATACCACTTTGCTGCCAGACCAGTTAGCGTTCGCTGAAAGAGGCGAAGCCTGATCGAATCATCATTGAGAGTGTTTAATGAAGACCATAGATGAAAGGTCATCACATCATTCAATGGGTCTTCGCCCGGATTTCCATTAAATTTAGGAATATCAGACGAAAGTTTATGCGGAATCGCTGGCCACCAAGGGGTGTAGCCAATTGTATCATTCGTTAGTCGACTCAGATCCAGTAACTCTAAAGTTTCCACGAAAGGCAACTTTTGATTCAATCTTGGTTGAGCATACCCAGGATAAGACGAAATTGTTTGAGCAGTCGGTCTTTGTATACCAGCGTAATGCATTTGATGTTGGTAACTTTAGTAAGGTTGATGGGCATAACCATTATGATATGGTTGATACGGCTGTCCATTACTTGCAAAGACTTGTTGCTCATATCCTTGGTAAGCCTGCTGGAATTGCAGTTGTTGGTATCGCAGCAGCCATGGTTGTGAAGTCATGGGCTATTGTCCAGTACTGATTGTTTGACCAAGATGGGGGTTGGTGTTCCCCTTTTGAACCTGTGCCATTCCACTAGTTGGTGATTGTGGTTGTGTCGTGGGTACAAGAGTTTGTTGCATTACAACCTTTGAAACTTGAGGTTGGCATACAACTGGTGACGCTTGTGCTTGCAATACTGCCACAATAGCCAGCGTAGTGGGGATGTTTGTCATAGGTAAACTTTGTTGTATTGAGCATACGATTCTTGGTTGTTGAGATAGGATTGGCACCCAACCGCTAGTTGTGATTCCAGCATAACCCAAATTTTGTTGTGAACTCACGCATGGTTGTCCTTTCGATGAAGGTAATGAAAGGGTATACGGTGCTCCATATGATGTTTATCCAGTACTCAAAGGAACGATTTTCCTTTGGGGACTAGTTTGCCCAAATTGACCTTGTGGCGGATCAATTTGTTGAGACTCAACGTAAGAGATTCCAGATATAATTCCGGACGAACAAATGGGAACAGTCCATACTATCAATATAACCCATGAATGGACTCCATCCACCAATTGAAAGCTGGTTGGGACAGATGGCACGCTGGCAAACATTGTTGGAATAGCAGAAGGAGCTTCTACTGTTGCTGTGCCAGGTAACACAGTCCTTGATGTTTACGGTTGTTCAGACATATTAAGCCTATCCAAAAGATTCCTCAGCGATTCTTCAGGAACTTCCGATGGTGGGTGAATATCTTCTGATGAAGAAGGATACAGGGCGATCCCAGCTCCAAGTTGCGTTGGAGTGCTAGATGGAGTATCTTCCTCAATCTCTTCTATGGTAATCAATCTGGGAGGAAGAGGCAGACCATCAGGTCCGTAAAATATTTTTGGTGCTGAAGAAAATGTAAGTTCTGCAGCAACAGATAGTTGGGTAGTAACACCTTTCGAATTGGCTGTAGATGGAGCCGGTTCAGGAATAGAAGTGTTAACAGTCACACTAAGATCAGTTGTAATGTCCTTTTGCTATTGCGGAATTTCTTATGTAGAGGCAGGGATACCAGGAATTTTCGGAGTAACCGAAGTCTCTGAGGATGTTGGAGTGCTTGCTCCAACCAACCTAGGGGACTTTGATCCAGTTAAATGAGTTCGCTTCGTCCAGAATGGTTTGGCTTCTGGAGTCAATGACGGTTGACTCATAAGTCTCCACAAACGACGGGGTTTTGATTGACTTTCTTCCACGATTGTGGATTACTTGATTAACCCAAAATAAAAGGGAAAGAAGTTTTTTTGAATTAAATGAATTTTAGACCCTTTGACACAACTTGTTTTTTCAATTTTAAAGAGTCAAGAAAAAATAAAAGATGACTCTAGTCGCCTTCGATTTTTATTGAGCCTGAAGTGACAAGTGCTCAAAGGACCTTTTCCTTTAAGGAGTCTACAAAGGAGCAAAATGGACTTCTCTGGAGATCTAGGCAGAGAGGATTACCAAACCAACCACAAAACTGTAGAATACTTTTTACGGTTCGGCAGTCAATCTTCCTCAATGCTGTGTTCAATGCATTGCGATCGATAGGGCAGTAGACACGGCTTCCTAAGGATAAAGGATGCAGCCTATTGTGGTCTCCCAAAATATACTCGACGGTACGTGGGAGCACAAGTCCATACTGGCACTTGCTGTCTCAGACTAGAGGAATCACCCAACCAACACTGAAGACAATAGTTACCAGGTTTTACGACACTGGAATACGTCTCTAGCCTAGACCTCTAGATGTTGTGCGTTAGGTTCCAAAGCATTGTTAGATTCATTAAATTTATTTTAGGGTTATCTTGCGTAAAAAAATTTCCTTTTAGGTTCACCGTGTGATGTGTATACAATTCCTAAAATGCAGTCTAAGATGATAAACAAACGTTTAATCTTCTTTTGGCAACGAAAATCCTAGCTACTAAGGAAAGAAAGCTAAGAATCTTTCAGCAAAGAGCACAGAGCACATGCTAAATGCACTGACCTAAATCAAACCAAGCAGTCGAAATGCAAATGCACATGCATGTATTTGTTTTCAGCCTTCTTAAGGTATGAATGATGATAAGAAATCTATGTGAAAATCTGAATTACTTTTAAAGCGACAATACTCAACAAATTTCTTTTCAAAATGGAGTGAAATTAAGAGAGACACTTTGCTATTTTGAAATGAAAATTGCTTTTCAACACTTTAAAAAATACTAATTCAAATCATATGCAATAGTAACTATATAATCAACTATCAAGAACCATGGGATTATCTTCTAAAACTGAAAATGATAGCTACGACACTTTCAGATCCAGAAACAACAGTTCGACTATGCTACTTTTTTGCAAAAGACAACTGAAAATGGCGCACAATACATAAAAACACTTACAGTTCTTTGCACTAAGGAGGCGGAATAATGCAAGAGAAAGGGGTTTTCACAGAGATACACTAACTACAAACAGGAAAACTCTTGAATAGGACTGAAAACAGTGAGAAAAAACCACAGTCTGAAGGTAAAGTTAACCTTCCCCGACCATCGCACCTATGACACTGTGAATTCAGTATGCAGCGCACCTACTGCACTAGGGAAGTGCGATGCATACAGTCTGCCTTGAAGGCAGGGTGCGATGGTACTGGTGCGAGACTTTAAACAAGTTTTCACTCACAATTTGCAATTCAGTTCAAGGATTTAGGCCGAGTAAGTAATGTTCAGTATATGTAAAACACATGGGTGATCTAAAGAGGTTACTAGAGCCACCACTTAGGGCAATTAGATTGTTTGCAGATCGATTGTTTAATTCATAAACAAAACTTGGAGATAGACTAAAGTAGCATTGGTCTACTTTGCATTTGTATAACAAATGCAGTTCGAAGGCTAGCTGGCTTGGCTTCAAACTCCGTTTATAAGTTTATAAAAGAAACAAAGATAGATAGGCTACAAACAATCTACTCGCTCCCCAGTAGAGTCGCCATTTTGTTATCGGAAATAGTGTCCACTCGGATGCTGCTATTCACACTAAGATTGGTGGCTATCTTAAAAACAAACAAGTAAAGTCTACTTTCACTTTCCTTTATGAAAATAGATAGGAGTAGAACAAAGGAGACCAACCTTAGTCTTGCGCTCGATTTCCTCTCCTTCCTGATAGAGCCTTGCCGCTTCTGCTTTGCATACCCAGCTTCAAAGAGCACCTGTGGAATCACAGCAACATACTAACATCGAAGAACAACGATCTATATTCATAAATAACACAGGACCATATGTGTGTTAACCATACAAATGCATATATAAGTAAACATACAAGAATATGGAGGAAAACTTGAATAGCTTTATTAAGATGAAAAGTAACAAGATGATTACAACCATATGTTCTAACCCAGCATCATCCTCCAGCAAGAAAGCCCTTCTTCACCTCAAGTAAAGCTTAGATCACCCAACACTATGAATATACACCAGAAAACCAACAGCACTTCTCTATAAGATACAAAATTCCAGCCTTTAGAACTCTGTGATGAGGGATCCATATATAGATGATTATAGGGAGGTGAGTCATCTTCTGGGATCTTGATTAGTGTCCTCTCTCTGATAGTTCCTGCTTCCACATGGAGAATCATGATCTCTTACTCATCCCTTGTCGAAAACAGAGAGGCAAGTGTCAGAGAGGAAGCTTCTGGAAGATTCCATGATCTTCCACCTCACATTTTGTCCCTACCATTTGTCCATTCCCAACCATCGCACCCTACAGAGGAGCAATTTAGTATGCATCACACCTTGTACACTGGGAAGGTGATATGCATCGCACCCTCTGCACTGGGCTTTTAGTATGGTCCAGTTTTGACAATTTATGAGTAGTTTTCAGTGGAGAACTTCTGGGAGATGATTTAATCAGTTAACCTTCTTCCTTTAGGCAGTGAAGCAAGACTTTTAGGGACTTAGGATCCCTCAGTTTATGGACATTTATGATTGGGGTTGAAGTGCCCAAAAATGTCTCTAACATGGAGTCATAGGGTTGTCCACCTTATTTTTTGTAATGTAATGTCAGCTGGATAGAACTACCCATGGTCCGCAAACCATGGGATTGCATAAATAGTGCGAGGCTCTAAGTGTAGAAGAAGAAACCAATAGTGAATAAATTAGAGGCATGAGAAGTCTGAGTGATTGAGTCAAAGTGTAAAGTGTGTATGTGGGTCGTAGAGTAGGAGAAGGCTCTGCAGCTGAGTGTGTAGAGGCCTAGTAGTCCGTAGCTGAGTGCACAGACCCCTGTAGCTGTGTGCGTAGGGCGGGTTCAGTCTGTAACCATTGAAGAATCAATAAAGAGAAATTTTTCCACAATGTTGTGTACCTTTTCCTGGTTTAATGCATGGTTGGATATAATTTGCAAGTATACTATTTGTTTACTACGTGAACCTGTATGAATGTTTTTTATTGCTAAGTATAACTTAAAGATAGTTAAGTAGGGGAAGGTGATTAATGAATACTAGAAGATAAATAAGATCTCAGGTAATAACGTAGAGCGTGGTACAATCCCTAGTTAGGGTTGCACGAATGCAGGGTATCAGACCATGAGGGATGGAAATGTGCATGAAGCCACCTATGCACAGGAATACAAAAAGGACCAGTTGAACCTCTCAGACATCTCAAGGGTGCAGAAACCTGGTTCTAGCACCCTCCCATACTACTTCAGGTGAGACCTCAATCTGCACTCCATAGACTATTGCCAAAAGGGCTAGTAATACAGGGATTTGTTTGGCTAATTAACTATGAACCTAGGTTAGGCCCCAACAAGCCAACAACCACCATAACCATGCATGAAGAATATTCTACGTGGTTTCTCTGCCTGCATAGTGTCCTCCCGCCACTCCTCTATCTGCTTCGGTGAGGATGCTAGCACACTGAAACTTTGGAACATATCGGTGCAATATTTCATTTGTCCCCATCTTATACAAGTGTCCTGCTATAACAGAAAAGTCAACAGTGCGGACAACGATTTCCTTATTCTGTTGAGTAGAATACCCTTCGAGAGTCGTTCTAGTAGTTAGAAACTGAATTATATCTGCAAAATGGTTATCCATAATGCACATGGCAAGGAGCTATGCATCCATAAATCCCTCTTCCCAATTGGTTGGTTCTTCGCATGTCTCAATCTTGGATAGATGATCTGGTACCGCATTCAACCATTCGAGCTTCACAATCGCTTCAAAATAATACCCTTGGAATAAAAAAAACCACCTACAGATGCCCCCCCAACACAAGCTTGTTGACCAGGTACTCGAGAGCATTGTGATCTATGTACATTTTGAAATGTGCACCCAATAAATAGTGTCAAAACTTTTGCAATGCATAAAACATCACCATCCCTTCACGGTCTGTAGTGGAATAATCAATTTTGGCTTTTGATAGTTTCCTACTGGAAAATGCTATTGGATGATCAATATTACCTTCACTAGGCTGGGTCAATACTACACCCAGTGCAATACATGAGGCATCTACATGCACATGGAACTCTTTCCTTCAATCTAGAAATATTAAGATGGCTGCAGTCACCATCTTGTCCATGAACACATGCACACCTTGTTGACACTCCTCATCCAAAAAAAAGTCACATCCTTCTTTAATATTTTTTCCATCGGTGAAGTTATCTAGGCATAAGACTTGATAAAATTCCTATAGTAGCCTGTGTGGCCTAGCATTACGCATAGCTCCTTAACATTATTGGGAGCTTCTAAATTCACAATTACTACTATCTTCATAGAGTCCACCATCAATCCATGCTTGCATATTACATGGCCTAGAAATATTCCAAAAAGCACACAGAATATACATTTCTTCAAGTTCAACGTGATCTAGTATCTACGACATGTATCCAGCATGAGGTGCACACTAGCAACATGGCGCTTTACCAATCCGAACACAATCCAGTAATCAAAATATACCTCCAATAATTTATGAATAAAATCCTTGAACGTCGCGATTATTACCCTGAAGAAGATTGCAGATCCATTCTTCAGCCTGAAATGCATTACTTTATACCCAAAGCAACCCCACTTTGTCACGAATGTTATCTTGCTGTGATCCTCCAAGGAGATCTTAATCTGATGGTATCCTAAGAACCCATCAGTGAATGAGTAAGCCTCTGGTCCTCCAAAATTCTCTAACACTTCATCCATAAATGGTGCTGGAAATGGATCATGCACACAGGCATCGTTTAGCTTTCTCAGTTCTTCACATATCCTAATTTCACCTTGCTATTTCTTTTCCTAGAAAACCATTGGGCTCACCCAATCGTATTCTTCTACTAGCTCAATTATTCTAGCCTCCAACATTTTTTCCAGTTCCTTGCACAACTTTTCTTTATACTTTGGATTTAGCAGATAAGGCCTCTGCTTTACAGGCTTCGCATCAGGTTTCAAAGTAATTTTCATAACACCCAAGTCTCCTATAATACCCTTCAGATCCTAGAACTTCATTGGGAATAGATCCTGGTATTCGCATAACATTTTGGCCACCTTATCAACTGTATCTTCATACCAATAGTCTCATATCTTCACAAACTTAGGCTCTGCATAGGATCCAATATTTATTTGTATGGTTTTCAACGGCTCTGTTACATTAGGGTTCTCTGCATGAGGTCATTCAACATCACACTGACCTTTCATTTCTCGAATGTTAATTTTTCTTAGATCATCCTCCTCTTCTTAAACATCCATATTGTATCATTCCATTGCATGGCACAACTGTGTGCTCCAGTCTAGTTGTATCCATTCCACCAGTTCTTCAAGTGTTCTAAATATAGTGGCCTTAATCTCTTATAGCTCTTCATCAATGCATTCAAACCCATCCTCAAAATTGAAGGTTAGTAAGAAGCTTTCCCTCAAGATATCACATTCGGCTGTCCCATGGAATAACTCTATTTCCAAGTACCAATTCATTGGAATAGTATCTAAGGTGTGACAAAGGATATGCACCCACTTTGGTTGAAGTTCTTCACCCCAAGCTTTGGTCCATCGGGCCAAGTGCTCACGCAGATCATCCTTCCCACTATACTTCTCAGTCATTCGGGTATTAGCATATCCAAACCTTAGCTTCATCATCCATTTGTATTCCTTCCAGTCAAAGAAACTCTCCTTGTTCGTACCCCACCATCAAGTGGGTGTAGCATGCAGTGCCAATTCTACTGCGTAGAATCAATGTTCCTTAGGCACCTCCTTTTCAAATTCATCCAAAAATAGATTATCATCATTCAAACCATCATAGTGTGGAATATTTATTACCTCTGTGGATATGCGCTGCAATGACTTGGTCATCATATTGCAGCGCAACGTAGATACTTCATGCAACCGATTCTACCAGTGCTCATGTTCTTCATCCGAGTCTGAGGTGCAAGAAATATCCCTATCCCACGTAATTCATCCATCGGTTGTAGTATTGATCCAATCTTTGTCTCGTGTCGTGATCTTTTATATCTGGTCTAGATCATCATCATCCTCTGCAAAGTTGCGAATAGGTTCAGTATAGCGAACCCCTTTTATAGGCTCCAATGGCATAGTAACCCTGAGCACCTTTCTCTCAAATGTCATCTTCCGCTTCTTTATATTAATCACCGCATCCATGTCAAAGTACCAATGAATTCCTAGTAACACAGGATATGTATTTTTGTCATCTACTATTTCTATTACTTTAAAATCCACCAGAGCACTTTCTCCTTCAGTATCGATTGTTACCCCATACAGGCATCCCACAACAATAATCTTTTGTTGATTGGCCATGCACAGCTGTATAGGAGACCATAATAGCACAGGTCTCCCCATCCTTTCCCATGTTTGTTTACGCAGTACATTTGCATCAGATCCCAAATCCAAGATTACTTGGTCCATTTCATACTCTCATATATGTGTGATCAACCTCATCTTGTGCCCTGTCTACTTCTTATGCTTACCTAGTTTCCTTATAGTGCGTTGTTCTGAAGGAAGCCTAATTACCTACACAATTTTCTATTAGCTTTGGAGTCCTTCTACTACCTTCTTATCATGCATCAACTTCATATAATTATTTATGAAAGTAGCCAACATCGAAGGATACACATCTTGCACTTCAGTGTTCCCAGCTGATTTCTCTTGACTTCGGAAGTAGAAACTTCAGAAAAAATCTTTTAGCCTCCATAAAAGTTTCTTTAGCCCCGTTGAGGTCAATCCTGACTTCCTTTTCAATGACCTTGTACACCCATCCTTTGGTCTTTGGATGTTTTCCCTTATCTTCATTAGTGGCCATACCACTTCCCATTATTATATTAACACTATGATCTTCTTCATGCGGTTCTGGCTTCATCATATGGATATTCTATGTACGTTGTTGGGTTTGCTTCTTCTTTCCTTGGATCTTTGCTATAAGCATCAGGAAACATTCTATCACATGATTGAATTTTCTGCAATATTGATAAGATGGATGCGCTGGTTTCTGACAACCGCACGCAAAATGTCAAGCTTCAACAAAGTTATAGAAAATCACTTGTCCAAGGCCTTTTCCAGCCCCTCCTCCTCTTCCTTCTCCACGTCCTTGGAATCCTCCACGCTCTGAACCCACACCCTAATCTAGAGGTTTTGTTTCTACATGCATTCAATAGGTAGGGGTTCTATCCATCATCAATTCATAACTTCAGAAATGGCACTCATCATGACCTAGAGATTTGTAGAAATTGCAGAACAATTGTTGAAGGGTCTGTACAAATTTATGTAGTAAATGACAATTGTCTGTTACATGATGTCGTGTAACATGAAAGATAGCGCACCATGGTGATGCTCCTGTGCTTGGCCCAACAATATTTTCCGGCTTCATGGGAACAACCCCCCCCCCCCCCAATAAGATAGTTCTGATAAATTTGGAAATGGTCCTTATCATGCCCAAGTCCCTTGCATTTCAGGCACCAAAATTCAACGCACATCTTAGGCTGGTCTTCCTCTCCCTTCTTTAGGGTCTACTACTCCAAGTGCAGACTTGCCAACTGTGAATGAATCTATTGTACGCCAATGTTCATAAGTTGTATTGGCGAGGCTGCTAATCTCATTGTGATCTCCATAGATTCTTCTTACATTGCTATCTTCTACTGTGATAATGGCAATCTTACATGGGGAAACAACGAAGCAATGTACCAATATTTGTGTTGTTCATTTGTGATGTTCATATTAGCATGCCAGATCAGACATTTTAACCTCTTATTGAAATCTCACGAGGATTCATTCACCACTTTATTTATGTCCTTAAACTTTGTAACAAGTTGCACATAATATTTAGTTTTCTTAAACCCGCGGTTCAATGCTTACTGAGTATCTGCCAACATCGCAATAGGGTGATCTTGACAATACTTGATATATCAGGTCAACGCTCTATCCTGTAGTGTTGCGAACAGTTGTGCTTTCTTTAGATTATCATCAGTGATCTATTGCGCTATCCATAAAGCATATGCAACAAACCAGAATTGCTCGAGGTCTTCGCTCCCTACCCTTTTAAACATCAACATCTTCATTTTGTTTTCCATGTTGAATGGTGGACGTGGAGGTAGAGGTTGAGGTGACAGTGTAGGTGTATATGGTGGAGGTGGACATGGAGGTGCAGTGGATGGACAAGGTATCTGCGGGATACCCTAACCTACGAACTACAATGCACTTCGCCGTGTATTCAAAATTGTTCCTTCATTGTCACTTGAAGAGGATCCCAATAACAGACTATATTCAAAGCCCGACTCTCTATTCCTTCTTAAGTGTTTTATGCTTCACATAGTCCCAAACATCAAGGTAATTGCATAACCTATTTTTCACACAACAACATCTTAATCCAAGTTTTCAGAGGTCATAAGTATTACCTCGTTATCCCTTGAAGTTCTTGTGCTCTGCTTCACTGTAACTAACAGTTGTATCAATCGTGAACTCAGACACAAATGCTCCGAGTGTTTGATCAATCTAGTTATCAATGGCCTGCGTCATGTTGTTTTCTGAAGCTTCCAAGGGCCTCGCCAACTATAGAGTCGACACAATAGGGTCGTCAAGTCTCCATGTACCCTTACTTTCTGCCAATATAGATAAACACTTGTGCAATTCACAAGGGAGGAAACCAAAAAAAAGTTCCCAGTTTCATTTGAATATAGGTATCTACTCAACCACTATTCCTTGGAAAATTGAGGGTTTCTGTTCTCTTGAGCTATGAATGCATGTTCTTTTCAATCAAGCCACTTCTCAATTTCATTCTTGGTAGGGAACCACTTATTCAACATCACACATTTCTCAGATTGATCTTGGTCCTGTCAACAAAACCATTTGTTGGCTTAGGGGGGCCTAACCCAGGTTCAGAGTTTTTTGCGCCAACCAACAAAACCCTAATTGCTTGTCCTTTTCACAACAATCTATGTAGCAGAGGTTGTAGTCTCACCCAAAGTGGTATTAGGGGATGCTAGACGTAGGTTTATGCATCCAAAGGCCTATTTGATTCTCTTCTTAAGGATATTATAACTAAGATCTACCTTCGCACAGATCTATTCCTTCTTATGGTCAACTACTGCAACTCTATCAAAATGACCTTCAAACCTTTGTGAAGGTACTTGGTTGTTCACAACATTCATAAAAGATACATATTCACTACTTTCATGCCATAAACAATATATTCTGAAGCCCTTATGACCTAGATCTGTCATCACACAAATCTACCCTTTCCAAAGAGCTAACTAAAACAGATCTATGTAATAGCTTATCGATGTCCGTGAAAGGGGTTAATTATACTAACTATCCATAAACATTACATACCCATCCATTTTGCATAGAAATTAAGCATTAATTCACATAAAATGGATCATAGAGTGAAGATACATAGACTTAACAATAAATAAATAAAAAAGTCTCAAATGCACAAATTTGGCTCAAAACCAGTCTTTATTAAGATGTAAACATTTAGATAGAGACTTCTTATCCCTGTGCACCCAGCTGAATTGGCCAACACACTCATTTTGGGACATGCCAAGGTTTCTATGCAATCAGCTACAAGAGCCTTCATGTTTCGCCTAAGTATAGGAATCAAAATTTTCCTACCTTATCACCTTGCCATTACAATGATTCTTCAATAAAAGTTATTTCTTTACACTCGCTATGACTCTCTATATATAGCCTTTTCATTACAATACCATGGCATGCGGACCATAGGCGAGTCTCAAAACCATCCTATCACCTACCCATACAAGGGACTAATGCCCCTTTTAATGTTACTTAGCTCCACTCTCAACTTCCATATTTAGTGGAGACTTTACATTCTTTTACAAAAACTATTACAAAACTTTACTTTACTGACAAAATTTGGCCCTAGGGATCCCATCCCAACAACATGTTCATTGACAACTAACTTAAGTATCTATGAGATTAAATTTGAATTAACATCTTAAACTAGGGAACATGTCAAAGAAGCAATCCCTTGGTACACTTTAAACACTTACTCACAGCGAGGAAGGGATTCTTGGAAGATCCTCATCCACCTGGATTTTTCTTCATCTCTACCAAGTTCTTTGTTGCTACAGTTCCTCCCTCTAAACTAGAAAGTTCCATATACATTGTCTATCTAGGTGTCTGCTTCTTAATGTTGGCAGACTCAACTCTCTTCTAATATCATTAACCAAATCCTCCACTCACTTGGCTCGAACTCTCTTTATATTGGATTTATTTGACTGGTCCTCATCATCATCTTATCGGTCATCCCAAATACCAACTAGCTTAGACTGAAGTTGAGATACCGGTTGAGGCTCCATATTTAGGGATCTGTCACGCTCTCACTCAACCACCACATCTCTATTCTGAGAACTCTTTACCTTGCTGATCGAGGATGCACATGCATCAACATTCAATTTTTAGAAGCTCTCGATCCTCAGACCAATGTGCCTGATTTGACCTAAAGAAAAATTCTTTAGGTAGGCCTTCCCATTTTTGAATGCTACATCATATCCTTTGTCTTCAATCCTCAATTTTTTCATCAAACCAACTTTTCTAGCATCATTATTGCTTTCAAGCATATCATTAATGTCCTTCCACATCCAAAATTATGTATCCTTTCCATGGAAATTTGCAACAATATGATCTCTAACTCCTTCAAGGATCATCCTCCTGGATTTGGCAGTATCCTTCCTTCTTTGAGTTAGTTGTTGTGAATATGATGTAGAAGGTTTAGGAATATCAATATTGATGTATTTCAAAACCCCATTATCATCTAACACATCCTCCATCATGTCCTTCCATGCACAAAAGTTTGAGGTCCCTTCTAAGGCATGCCATACCCTCAAACCATATGGTGACATGATTATTTCACTTGTAGAGTTCTTTTACCAACTGATATCCTCTTCAATGCAGTTTGAATTTAATTAAGGAACTCGAAGAATATATTATTTTCCACTATGATAGCATGTAGAAAATCCTTGAAATATTGCAACTGCTAATGAGAGAAAATTTATCTACAAAAGATGAAATATTTCTCTACGAAAATTCTATGGAAACAAAACAATGAATAGAAACACAATCACACATAGAACAAAAAAATTATCTGGGGAACCTAACTGGAAAAAACCCCTCTTTCTTGTATTATCAATAGAGAAATCTGATATATTACAAAGAATATTCTTCAAGCTGAAATAAGGCCTTCTAGGAGCTCTTATTTCCTAACACAATTATGCCCATAAAATTAGGAATTCTCCTATCTCCTTGAACAATTCCCAAGAGAAATTACTCTTCTTGATCCTCAAGCCTCTTGCTCTTCTTGCATCTCAAGTTCTCCATAAAAGCATGTGTATAATGAATAAGTATATTTTCTCCTTCATAAAGTCTCAATATTCATATTGAACTGCAAGACCTACTAGGGTTAAATTTACTAGCGACATCTAGTTAACTAAGAGTCACTTGAGTTAAAAAAACTCAAAATACTCAACTAAACTCAAGAACTCAAGTCTATCTCTATTCTAGAACTAGATATTAGTTAAGTGATAGACACTAGAGTTTATCTCCACTAGATAGCTAAAATGTTATCCATAAACTAATACATAACTCACTGAAATTCATCTAACTTGAATTAACTTAAAATAAACTAGTAATAGGCTACATCACACATGTTAATTGAAATCTAACTCAGGTATCTATGAGAATGAATTTGAATTAGCATCTTTTACTAAGGCACAAGTCAAAGAAGTCATTCCTTTTTACAATTTCAACATTTCTTACTTGAATCTTATCTTATGCATCTTTGTTTACACTCTCTTAATTGGAAAGCATATAAGGAAATTATGTCATTCTTCTAATATAGCTCTTTCAACTTCGCATCCATAAAATTGATAACATACCTTTTCCTCCTTTTGTTCAAAGTTTCACTCTCTTCCAAATGAAATTTTCTACCGTAATTTATTTGAAACATTGTGTTAGATGGGAATAGAGCCTTCAAGCTACACTTTTATGTTATCCTTTTTCTATGGTCTCTTTCTTCTTGTCGAGAGTAAACCAACTTTTTGTATTATATTGTCTTGATACTATTTCGAATTGTATTGGTCTTCAAGATGTCACTGTCGCTAATGTCCATGAAAGACTTCATGCACATATCCTTGATAAAATGTCTAAACACATATTAAAAATATCGACTCAATTATTTAAGATATCAAGAAATATATAAATATCAATAATGTATGATGGGGGTGCACATGTAATGCGATCCATGGAAGAAATAGTTGTTTGCATGTCACTCCAATGAATGGGACTTTGGGATGTTTTTGTAGGTTTTTACAAGATATATTAGAGCTCTTGATATTTACCGCAATTTTATTTTCCAATCATGAAGAAGAGAACAAAATCATTGTAGTATATACAAAATGAATTTGAGTAGGTCTAGTATTGAATCTCGTTAATACCTTTATGTTCTATTTTCTTTTGGTTTTTGTCGTATTTCTTTTCTACAATAGTCAGTTGGCTGAGCTCTGATTCACTTCTACCACCAAGCACTATGTCCAAGCACTTACCAAGATAGTGAAAATTTAGAATGCCAAAGTTTTACTAAATTCCATCTTTGGTTTTGTCCCAATGATATGGAGCACAATTGATGGACATATCTCCTGAACACCCAAAAAACACACCAGATTATGAAAACATCACAAACAAAAAATTCTGGTATGGCTTTAGTGAGGTGTGATGTGCTATTACTTGACAACAATATCTCTCTTACATATTTCATTAGATAAAAACACTCAAACACCAAAATACCAATTAATTTCAAAATGGCTTCTACTATGAATTCCTCATAGAGAGACTATCAATTGAATTAACCTTTTTTTTCAACTCTAATTATTTGATGGCACTAGAATTCTATATACCTGCAATTTTCGCTTGCACTGTAACACCCATCCCTTGTGTTCTAAATTATTGTAAACCAAACCTGAGTTAAAACTAGGTGTCATATCCTCCCTTCTATGTTAAATGATTGTAAACCTAAGCTGAGGAAATCTAGGTTTGATACCCTCCTTTGTGGGTTAAACTATTCTAAACCTAAGCTAAGGAAATCTAGGTGATATGTAATATGAAAAGGAAATGTGTTCTTAAATACATTAATAAAATAAATCACTTAGAGAGTGGAGCACCAAGAGAGAGCATATTCTTGCCAAATCCCATTGAGGAATGGGATAGAGATTAATCTTTCATGATAAAGCTTCTAGATGTGATTCTAGATAAGCCCGGATGGATTGGATAACTATCAGATGGATGGGAGATAAAGATCCATCGAACATAAAATCTTTGCGGGATTTAAAGGCAAGCTTTTATGAGGACAAGCCTCGTGGGAGATAAATAAGAGCCTTTTTGAAAAATACCTAGGCAAATGGAAAAATCCCTAAAATTGGGTTGTCGCTAATGGAAACTAAATCATGAAAGAGGGTATTAAATACCCAGTGCATTGATCAATTAATCCTTGGCAAGAAATTCATCTCGGGGGGAATTAGAGGTGATTCACGATTTGGTGGTGGTGCTCCTCCCCCCAAGTGATGGTTTTTAGATGGATTCACATTCATGCAATGTTTGTATGTTGGTCTCTTACCCTTTATGTCATTATAGTATTTGGTTTAGTTATATAGATGGTTCATTAATTGTTGGTATGGAACAATTGCAGTTTATCCATATGGCTTTTAATGTATTTCATGTTAAAATTAGTAGAAGGATTAAGTCGTGTGATGAAATGGTTGTGGAATCTAAACTTGAACCTTAATTTCATTTGATGAAGGAAAATAATATGACTTTAACTTATGTGATCATTCTAGAGGAGAATGATAACTATACATTATAGATATCCAATGGAATTAAAGGTGGTCATCATTTTGTTACTAAAGGATCGTAGTATGTATTTAATGCTATATAAAGTCTCTACTTTAACACGGTAGATAGTGGTGGCTTCATGCAGATCATAGGTATAATGAATTTAGTGGAATAGTCTATGATGGTCAGATTATCTATTGCATGTATACTCAATGAGGTTCAATTTTCATTCTGTCTATTACATAAGACTCATCTTTATTATGAAAATGATGGATTCTTATTATGCATGTGCTCTTATTGCGTACTTATGTAGTAGTAGGGCATATTAAGTTCATGAAAACACTTATGAGCAATCTAATTAAAGCGTAGATTTGATGAAGGTGTTGAATGTGATTATCTAAGTTGATGAATTTTATAAAGTTTATGCATGCATATGGTAATCAAGATTTATAGGTGTTGAGGCAAGTTATTTGCATGAGATCTAGAGGAATGTAGAGCATTTAGGAAGTAAACTTTATGTATATATAAGGGTAGAAGGTATCAATACCATGCATGTTAGAAGACACTTGATGGTTGCATGTTATGACTTGATGGATTCATGTTATGGATCCTCCTTCTTTCGAAACTGTGGTTATGTCTATTCGAGGAAGGTGAGATAATATATCTATGGTATACGGTTCCTCCCTGAATGTGTTGTAGTAGTCAGACTAGGAGAAAGGAATATGGAATCTTAACTATATCTAAAGGAATTAAAAAAACATTATGGGATTAGGGTCTACTTTTCCAGGTAGGCCATGGAGGTACGCTACAAATGGTATGAGAGGCGGGTCAAACAAGAGCTCATTTCATGAAAGGCAACATGACTGTGAGGAGAATATTTGATGTTGTTGTTATTGTTACATATTAGTTTCAAAGTATTTGCATATTCAAAATTATTTGTGGATATCATCGGTGGTGGAGAAAATGCCACGAACAAAATCGATCGTGGTCGTTATAATAGTGAGCCAATAGCCTCTGTGTGTTGTAATTCTTTGCATTTTCACTATACGCTTGATGACTACTCTAATTATTATAATTGTTTTTTCGTCAGATGAAGGGTAAAATTGGATAAAATTGTTCTAGAAGTCAAGAATAAGGAAACTTTGTATTATCACCATGCACTCCCACCCCTCTCGAAGAATGTCTCATCTGTGACCTTTCCAATTCCACATGGCGAAGGCCAGATTGAGCCAAGAGCTCATGACCAAAGGATCCTCCACGTAGCATGTAAGTGTTGTGGACGAGAAAGGGAGCAAGGTGTTCGAGATGATCGACGAGAGCTTGGTTTGCACTTCTTGCATGTAGTTGCCCAAGCTCAGAGAGGACATTAGGAACTGGATAATGGTCTTTGAACTTTTTGGTCAGGAAAATTCCATGGAGGGTCTAGTGAGATTTTAACAATCATAAATCAAGGGAATACGATCATCTATGGAAAAATCAAGGGAATATGAATCGTCAAAGGAATGGAAATAAATCAACAACAATCGAGCTTTTGCGTTGTGATTTACACCTTCTTTGATAGAGATTACCATACGACTTGTCGATAAAGAGGTACGCCTATGAGGAAAATGGGTAACCCACAATGAAAACACAGTTGTTTTTGTTTCCACTATGCCACAAAAAGTTATGGATAAGAGTTACCATCAACGTGTCGATATGGATGTGTTTGGAATGAATTTTTTTATGATAATATTTTCATGTAGGATCCCTGAAAGGTTGTAAAAATTGTTTCCTTGATAAGACTACTATTACTTTTTGGCTTATCATAGTTAGATTTATGTGAGTTGGCGGCAGAGCCAACGAAACTGTCCACAAAAGATCACAGGAAAAAATATGTAGACGTTGTTTCTTTATACAACTGTACGTTGGCACCGTAGGTGTTAAGTTGGAGTGATCATTATCCTAAGTTGAGAAACATCCTCACAATCAGATAAAAGCTTGACAATTAGGATAATGCTTATCGCCGTCATCATATTATCTGATACGCATGGTTAATAAGAACCAGTTCCATCTTTAAATCAATTTTCTAGCAAGACCGAGAGTAAGTGATGGTTTCAAAAATAAGTAGTTGCTGGTAAAAAGCTACCCAGGTAGGATAGAGGGCGAAGCCGATAAGACATACCGCCATTTCATGACTCCACCTCCCCAGTTCCTTTGAGTAGTTGTCTTGGATAAATTTGTGGGGTTCTGGTTGGAGGTATTATGGATTAGGGTTCAATAGTGAGCGGATTGTCTAATGTTATGATGTTTCTCTCCTTCTTGTTACAAATCCAGTTAGTATAAAGGAAATTGTACGAGTTTCTTAGCTATGAGAACGATTGTAGATTTACATTCACTGCTATATATGAACAAAATGGTATGTATTAGTTTTCTCTTATATGAATGTATGTGATAGCATGGCACCTTGTGGTATACCAAGATGAAGTAGTAGAGGAACTTAATATGTGAACTGATACATTAGTGTATATGGTTCCATTTTTGTGTTATTATGATAATTAAGCGCTAGACATGATCAAATATAGATAAATAATTAAGTTCAAATGCTTGACACCTTATACCTTAAGGTTTGGAATATATACATAATTACAGAATGCATTGTATGCATGGAGGATTTGTTATGCATAAGATCACTGTGTCAGTATTACTCTGACAACACTGTGGGAATCGTGCAGTATTGTGCAGTAGAAATTGCGTTGCATGTGTATGTTTCTATGAAGGCTTCAAGATATCATTAAGTCTAAATGATTAATTTCTATTGTGCCTGAAGGATAAACCATTAATTGTATTAAAGAATTCTTGCTATTAAATATGCTTAACAATTAAGCTGACAGAATTGTTTTATTGAGGAAGTCAAAGACCACATCACAAACCTCTGTTCATGTTATAGCAATTAATGTTCATGTAATTAGCTGAATCTACTCTATTAGTGACTACTGTCAAATTTCAATTTTAAACTATGAACCAAATTGAAGTGTCCTATAGTGAAATTCTAGGGATTATGCATGTTGGGGATAGCTCCAGGAGCTACAGCTAATCATCCTATAAATTATTAAGAATATCTTAGGAGCATAATGTTATGCATATGTGAATGGTCAATTGATAAGGCATGTCCTCATACTTGCACCCACTTAAACAAATTGGTTATGTATGTTGAGAGATATGTTGGGCTAGGTAGATATCTATTGTAGACTTGCTACAGTAAAATTTCAAATCAGGTCAAAAACATGGAAGATAAGCAAAGACATAAATGTTCATGTTAGTTCAAATATCACCATTTTGTTTTGGTAAGTGAAAAGCTATTAAATGAGAGGAAAACTTGTTAAACTTTTGGTCATGTTTTTTTTTTTACTGATATTCACATTAATGGTTAGGGCTACATACATTTCCATTAAGTGGAAAAATTGTGAATGTAATCATCTTGATTTTTGATGCTAGAAATCTCTATTTCATGTTATAATAGAAATATACATAAGGGAAGATAATCTTGATTAAAAAGAAAATGATGCTGGGAAGGGTTAAATTATAAATAAAAGAAATTGACACCTATACATGTACAATGTAAGGACTTGACTAAATGTAGGGATTGGTATAAAAAGAGAAATATTAAACCCTAGTAGGGTCTTATGCAATGAAAAGGGTTCTCATGGACAATATTAATAAAATAAAGAGGAGGTAATGGCATAGATTGTTTTAATTTAGTCCTTTATACAATACGTTTTGGAGTTGGAATTGTTTAGAAAAAGTGATTAAATAATAACATGTTAATATATTTATACCAAGACCTATGCATTGGAAGTGCATACTCATACCTATAGATATCCTTGATACAATAATATGTAAACTATAATAACTAATAAGAAGAAAGTTCTAATGCTTCTTGATTGATATAAAAAACAAAACAAAAAAATTGGTGTTAAGCTTATAAGTCACTCTTAAACAGTATGAAATTTTTTGTGGAGATACAGATAAGGTGTTGGGGTTAATACCTAACAAGCAGGAACCCTCCCAATTTAGGAATTGAGACACCTCTTAGACTCACCGTTGAACTTCTCATTTGGATAAGATTCTAATTGACAAACAACAATGATTATGATCTAGAATTATTTACAATCTATTACTTGTATATAATTAAAGGTGGGTATTTATGTATACCTTTAATTGTGGAAGAAATTACCTTTTCCTTGGAATATCATGCAAATTTGCACAAATTGCATCCATGTATAGGACTTTCAGTTGCTTGAATTATATTTGAGGTAATATTTAGCATAAATTATGATGTACAAATGATAAGAAAGAAAGGTGTACCACTCATGAATATGTTATGATTATACCAAGAGGACTTGTGAGTATTGTGTTATTTGTTATTAACATTGACGTAGTTGGCAAGTGCAACCTACATTTAAGACATGGATATTTCTTGGTTTATAACAATCCTGCCATCGTAGTTAAGCAGTGAAACATTTTGCATACATTAATTATTCAGTGATTATGAGAAGAAACAATGAGATGGAAAATATGAGGATTTCTCATATTCTAAACAATGGATTAATCACACCTTGAGAGAGTTATAGTCAGATTGGAGGATTAATTAAGTAGGTGATAATTCCTACTACTAATAGGAAAATCCTTATAACCGGTTCATTAAGTCATACATAACTATCATCCCTAAACAAGTGGTGAAAAAGGAAGATGATAGACAGGATATTATACTTGTGGTGGGAGAGGTGAGATGATGGTATATAAGCATCCACTCTCGAATGTTTAATAACATAAGAAACTGTGGATACAGTGCAATTAATAAGGTATAACGATTAATAATTACTATCATTTCAAAGGTTATCATAAAATCTAAGCTAAAGGTGGTTATGAAAGAGGGCTTACCCTGTTAGGTACTGACCATGAGCCTCTGTAATAAATACTGCCTACAGGTAGGATATGGTTAGTAGATGGATTTTATTTGTTTTTTATGTATAATTGTTTTATGGATATCTGCAAAATGTTGACTGACAAATCTTGTGAGAATTTAAACATTAATTTTACATATATCTTCATGGTATTAACATTATAACTCGCTTCAATAAAAGGAAATCCATGTTGCATCATTATTTTATTGTTGTATGATACATATACTCATGCATTGTCATGGATTATTTGGTATATTGATATCATAAGCCTGGTGAAGGGGTCATTAAGATAAACTTTTTGTGGAAAGAATCATGCTAAAATATACACATAATATTGAGGCATACGAATTTTCCATGTAAGCACATGGGTGTACAATATTATAGCCTTATAACAATATTGTAGTTATCATTTGTTTGATGATAGATGTCAAACACCCATGGCATAGAAGATTCTTGAGTTTAATGGATAGTGGGAATTCTTTTGCAAACTCATGATAAATTCTAGTAATGGTCTTGTTTCGTTAGGAAATTTATATAGAAATCATTGTACAACAACCTTAAAGATGTGGCTACCCCAGTGCCTATAAAAGGATAATAATCTGCAGAATAAAATAACATGATTGACATAATGATCACGTTGGTAAAGTATATTGCAAGGTGGCTAAGTTGTTGAAATATAAAAATGGAAATAGTAAATCGCCCGAGATAATTGTTTCAAGTATTGATCTAACGATTACTAAACTATGAGTTATTAGTTTGAATACTATATTACTGATATTGTGTTACGAGCACATGAAATCTAAAAATTATTTACACTTGATAAAACTTTCTCTGATTACAGATATGAACCATGCTCATACAAATTCCTTGTCAACTGAGCACATTTGTTTAATTTCTTGAAAATGATAATGAAAGGTTTGGGATGGTACTAACATGATAGAAAAATATGTGGATAAAGTTTTTGTCATGTAGGTGAAACCATGGGAATGGTATGATGGGTTGTAGCATAGATGGTACTATGTACAACAATACATACAATACCCATATGACTACATATGTTACATTTTTTATTTGTATATTAGTGTGTATAATACACATTGTGCGTAGGTATGCATGAAGACATTAGATAAATGTATGGCAAGGAAACTGACATGGAGGTTACACAAAAAAAGGAAAGTAAGATTGGTGTATCTAACCATGGTTAATTTTAGTGTGGCATAGATACAATTACGATCAATGTATATGATGAATATATATTGTTATGTGACCTAATATGTTATGAGCTTGCATGCATATTAATGTGCAAAATATGCTAATTGATGTATTGTATGTAGAGAGACTGCAAGAAGTAGGTGTTAGAAAAGAACACAAAGGCTTGAAAGAATGCAAGCAAAAAAGCATGCATTCTTCAGATAAAATAAATGATAAGCAATAGTTGCTTTAATAAAATTAAGTAACAGATTATGACATTTATCATAGTTAAAATTTTGCATATATAAATTCGCACAAATGGTTTGAAAAGAATATTACATGTAGCTATGAAAGGAGAGCACTCCTTGAGACCGATTTAGTTATGGAACGAGATGTGTTGGGAGCTCTCCTTGTGACTGATGTACATCGGAAAAATTGTATCAAATGGAAAAGCCATGAGAGTTGTTGATTCATAAACTAGATACGTGTGAACGAGAACATGATGTATTGATACACCAAGGATAGTGTCAAATTTAAGGGGGGGATTATGTAACACCCCTCCCTTGTGTGCTAAATTATTGTAAACTTAAGCTGAGTTAAATCTCTGTGTGATATCTTCTCTTGTGTATTAAATGATTGTAAACCAAAGCTAAGGAAAGCTAGGTGTCATACCCTCCTTTGTGGGTTAAACTATTCTAAACCTAAGCTGAGGAAAGCTAGGTGATATGTAATATGAAAATTAAATGTATTATTAAATAAATTAATAAAATCAATCACTTGGAGGGTGGAGCACCAAGGAGAGGAGATTCTTGCCAAATCCCATTGAGGAATGGGATAGAGATGAATCTTTCATGATAAAGCTTCTAGATGTGATTCTAGATAAGCATGGATGGATTGGATAACCATCAAATGGATGGGAGATAAAGATCCATCGGACATAAAATATTTGTGTGAGATAAAGGCAAACTTTTATGGGGACAAGCCTCATTAGAGATAAAGATGAGCTTTTCCGAAAAATACCTAGGTAAATGGAAAAACCCCTAAAAGTGGGATGCTGCTAATGCAAACTAAATCATGAAAGAGGGTATTAAATACCAAGTGCATTGATCAATTAAGGACAGTTGATCCTTGGCAAGAAATTCAGCTCGAGGGGAATTATAGGTGATTCATGGTTTGCTGGTGGTGCTGCTCCCCCCAAGTGATGGATTTTAGATGGATTCACGTGCGTGGAATGTTTGTATGTCAGGCTCTTACCCTTTATGTCATTATAGTATTTGGTTCAGTTATATAGATGTTGCGTTAATTGTTGCTATGGAAGAACTGCAATTTATGCATATGTATTTTAAATGTATTTCATGTTAAACTCAATAGAAGGATTAAGTAATGTGATGGAATGGTTGTGGAATCTAAACTTGGTCCTTAATTTAATGTGATGAAGGAAAATAGTATGTCTTTAAGTAATGTGATCATTGTATAGGAGAATGATAACTATACCTGATCAGTGATTTTGTTCTAAGTCTGAAAATTGTAAGGAAGAGCTTTATGTTAATTAATCTATGCATTAAGGTACTATAAGTTGAATTACACCCATTGAGGTGTTCCACTTTTGTACTTGTCGTGCATAAGTTATCTATTGATGATTCTATTTGTATTCATGTAATTAATTTCATTCTTATGCATGTGGATGAGGAAATATCCAATGGAATTAAAGGTGGTCATCATTTTGTTAGTGAAGGATCATAGTATGTATTTAATGTTATATAAAATCCCTAGTTTAACATGGTAGATAGTGGTGGTTGCATGGGGATCAAATGGTATTATCCATTTAACGGAATAGTCTATGATGGTCAGATTATATATTGTATGTATACTCAATGAGGTTCGATTTGCATTATGTCTGTTACCTAAGAGTCATCCTTATTCTGAAAATGATGGATCCTTATTATGCATGTGCTCTTATTGCATACTTATATAGTAGTGGGGCATATTAAGAGCATGAAAACACTTATGAGAAATCTAATTAAAGAGTAGATGTGATGAAGGTGTTGCATGTGATTATCTGAGTTAATGAATTTTATAAAGTTTATGCATGCATATGGTAATCAAGATTTATTGGTTTTGAGGAAAGTTATTTGCATGATATCTAGAGGCATGTAGAGCAGTTAGGAAGTAAATTCTATATAT
>APFE030187140.1:4592-20689 GCA_000404065.3 Pinus taeda | reverse complement strand
TGCATGTTATGACTTGATGGCTACATGTTATGGATCCTACTTCCTTCCAAACTGTGGTTATGTCTATGAAATTGTTCGAGGAAGGTGTGATAATGTATCTATGGTATACGGCTCCTCCCTGAATGTGGTGTAGTAGTGAGACTAGGAGAAAGGAATATGGAATCTTAACTATATCTAAAGGAATTAAAAAAAAGATTATGGGATTAGGGGCTACATTTCCAAGTAGACCATGGAGGTATGTTACATGCACACACGATATATTTTTCCTGGTATGAAAAACTTTCAATGACAACCCTTGATACTAGAATGCTTAAGTGCGGTGTACGAACTTTGCTTTGGAACCTCACTGTTGGAAGGAAAGTAGGGTATGGAACTTCTACACAAGCCTTAATACCAAGAGATTTGGACACTTCTTTCCTCTATGATTAATCTATTAAGGATCCTAACTTCAAAACTACGACTAGCTAATATATTCAAGATGGAAATTCTTCCAAGTATAAAACGGACCTATTCTAGTCGAATAAAATTTGGTAGCCTTGCATTGTTACTATATTTAATGTTGTTTAAGTCTCTTTCGTTCTCTCAAACCATTTCCCACCATCACACAACAAATCTATGAATGATTAGAATCTCTAACCACATCACCAACTACAAGCTGCAATCAAGTGAGCTCCTAAGCCATTTATGCTTCTATTTCATTATCCAATTCTTCATATTTCGTCATATTTCTTCACACAATTCCTAAAAATAAAAAAACACAAATTAACCAAAAATGAAATCACATGAGGAGATTTATAATCAGAAACTAATTCCTTCATTCACCCTCCATCTTCAAATTGAAACCCAACAAGAAGACAATATAATCTGAACTTTGTCAAACACAACCTCATAACTGAAAGAGAGGTATTCATGCTCTTTAATCATATATTTTATTAATTTCTTGCATTGAGAAATTGGGGTTTTATCACACTTATTATTATTTGACATCACAACAGATCACATTTAACAATGCCTAGAACAACCTTGAATCGAACAACCTCAAAACCAAAATTTTTCTCGCATTCTCCCCTTGTCATTTCTCCACTCACGGGTGATAAAAATGACCTTTCCAAGGTATATCCTTTAGAAAAATTTACTAGTCCCTATCCGGGAACCCTTTATCTATAGTAGTTGGAATCACTGTATCGAGAATAATTTAATAAGGTCGCAAGCATTGGGCAACAACAAAAAAAGCTCCCAACAAAAAATTCTCTCTTTATAAAAAAATTACAATTCCAAAATGAACACTAGATAATAGCATTGATACCAAAACGATGTAATCAAAAAATGTAACAGCAAAAACACAGAAACTAGGGACTCTAAGAGCATACTTCACAAGAAAGTATATTAATTAAATCATTCTCCAACATATTTAGTGTATAAAGGATCTATTTATATAACTATAATAATGACTAAGAGCATACTTCCTAAGAAATTATATTAATTAATAATTCTCTTGTATGTTATATTTAGTGCACAAAAGGTCTATTTATATAATTGTAGGTGAAAACAATGAATAATTCATAGTTTTAACTATTTCCTCAGCAATCTCCTCTAGTATATCCCTAACTATCTATTATGATCTTTCCACACTATTTCCATGATTCCCTCAATAAATATTCATCTATATTTTCAATCTTTTTTATCTATATCTCATCCTCTGTAGAATTCTAGAATGATCTTACATTATTACGTCATTCATCATATTATCCATCCAACTTTACAAATAGGAATTGTTACTTCACATTCCTTTTTAATGAGAAATTTTCATTAAATTAATCTTTTTCCATCTTTGTTTTTTTAATTCCTCATCCCTAATATTTGGTGATGTTCCTTCTTCATGATCAATCTTATTGTTATACTTACAAATCATAGACATTGTTGAAGTCCATATAAAAGTGTATCCATTCACTCAGGTACATCACCAACCAACTACTCTATTTATTACTTCTCTGGGAAACTCCTTCTCGCACATGGTTAATGAACCATTCATCAATGGAAACTTTATATACCTGTATGCATTACTCTCCTTGCATCATCTCCATCAAGTCATCATCTTCATTCTCTCATGTTTTCAGCTTACCCATAAAACGATTCTACTACATCACTAAACTAGATACCAACTTGGTGTATGCCAAAAGTGTGTATTAAGTTAATTATTAAAAAATATTGCATGCTTTTTTTTGTTAATCTTTCAATATATATATGATGGTCCAATAAATTTTTTTTATGTGACTTCCTAGCATAAATAATTGATGGAGAAGTTTATTCTTCAACTCGGTATGAGAAAGATGTGTAATTCATTCAATTCTTAATATTAATAATTAAAAAAAAACAATATATGTGATAAATTAAATATTTCACAATGAAACATAGCTAGCATGGACAAGTAGTTGAAAATATATTAATATTATAAAAATATTTTAAAATGGGCAATATTCATGAATAAAATATTCCAATTCCCATATTAAATAAAATCTTTTAATTTAAATTGTCCATATATGTATGCATTATATAAAGCAACTGAAAAAAGAATAAATATTTTGGTCATTAAAGCATTTTAAAACATTTCAAGTACCCTTATTATTTTATAGTTTGGTCATTTTCCATCTATATGTTTTTTTCAATTTTGTTTAAAATCTAGCAAAGATTTGTTGGAATTACAAGTTTAACTTGTGCACACTCACATGTAATGAAGGTGACTTTCAAAGAAATATTTCCATTTACCCATTCAAAAATAAAATTGAAATTATCAAAAGTTACACATGGTATATATATTACCAATATATATCTATTTTAATCATCGGTTTATTAAGCGCAAAGAGATTAAATATGTTGAGGTGCAAACCTTTTTCAAGTTTTGCACTCTAACCTAGGATTGCACCTAAAGAGATTTGATCACTCTTGACCCTTAGATTAAGATGTTTTTGTACAAATGTCACATTTAGAGATTAATTATTGATTATTAATTGTCTAAATGAGAATGGCTTTATACATTGTAATAATAATATCCATTTTTAAGGTCACAGCCAAGCCAGACACCAAATTGGTGTATGAGACACCCTTGTTTGTGGGACAAGGGACCCACCTCCGTGGAGCAATTTGATTGTTAAGCGCAAAGAGATTAAATATTAAATTGGTGTATGAGACCCCCTTGTTTGTGGGACAAGGGATCCACCTCCGTGGAGCAATTTGATTGTTAAGCGCAAAGAGATTAAATATGTTGAGGTGCAAACCTTTTTCAAGTTTTGCACTCTAACCTAGGATTGCACCTCAAGAGATTTGATCACTCTTGACCCTTAGATTAAGATGTTTTTGTACAAATGTCGCATTTAGAGATTAATTATTGATTATTAATTGTCTAAATGAGAATGGCTTTATACATTGTAATAATAATATCCATTTTTAAGGTCAGAGCCAAGCCAGACACCAAATTGGTGTATGAGACCCCCTTGTTTGTGGGACAAGGGACCCACCTCCGTGGAGCAATTTGATTGCTAAGTCTACGAAGGCATACATACTCTACCCCCCTCTAGTTTTGAACCTATGACCTCTTAGGAGGAAACACATGCTCTTAACCAATAGGCCCACTCAAGCTGTATATTTTTTTATAAATGAGATATATGTTTTTTTATGTACTAAATATAACATTGATATTTAACATTGAAAAATATCATTGATAGTTAACTAAATATTAGGATAGCTCAATTGGAATGGCTGAGAGTCCTTTAGTTAAAATATATAATAAATAGTATAATTGATTATAAATAATATAATTGAATTTTCATTTTGAAATTTCATTTTTATATCAATTTTATTTATTGTACGCCTAGAGTATCATTGGAAAATCCTTCACACATCCTTTAAAAAAAAGATATTTTCCTAAACTACAAAAATAGTGTGGATAAAAGTATTATAACATAGTATAAAAGAGACGTGGTAAAATTATTTCACTCTCGCTCTCTCTTATAAACAAAATATTTCAATGTACATGGTAAGTGACTTAAATTTAGATCAAGTTTGGAGAAAAGTTATGTAATTAGAATAATAATATAAAAAGTTTATATTTTCACTTTTTAGTGTGAAGAAGTTGTTAACTAGTTTATCTCAATATCAAACTTAAATATAAATATATATAGAAACGATTTATATATATATAGATATAGATATAAGATAATTTAGTACTTATATGTATTAAGTCTGTGGCCAGGGGCAGAAAATACCCAGGGGAATTACATGATCAATGTGATCATAAGTTGCTGATATATCAAAACTGCTACTAACTACCCTACCCAAATTACAAAACAGATCATGTCTACAAGGAGTACCCTTGTTAAACTAGTAGTATATATCCTACAAAATTAGAAAAAAATCCAAACATAACTGAATCGTTTCATATCCAAACTACTCAGAAGGGTCTGAAGGTCGATAAAGATCGAAGTCCCACACTCACTCCATTGTTGTACTGTATAGATTTGCTACCTAGATCGGAAGGTTTTCCATTATGTTGTATAGGGCATCCACCTTATCTTCCAAACATGCAATTCTTTGCTGCTGAGATTCAATGAGGTCTAGAGCAGCACTCTCAGAAGCACATTGTTGATATACCATGAAATGCAAGTCATAAATTTATTTTTATTTCTTAACTTTGTATGTTCCTTCCTGCATTGGGTATATACTGAAGAGGCAAAGGAGTCACAATTAGAGTAACTTGGCTCCATTTGAGGGACACTTAGAATTTAACAATAGGAATAATACAGAGGTTCAATTGAAAATTTTGATTTGAGTGGGAATTTTCCAAACTGCAGAGGGTTGTTTCGAGAGACCCTAAACCCCCATATAGAAACTTTAATCTTGTTAAGACGATTAGGTCCCAAACACACTATCCACCCGCCTTTGTTTGCGAACCCCTATCGTTTCCACTACAGAGAAATACACTTACAATTTGAACTGAACTGAGGACAATACCGGAATTCAGAAAACTTGAAACTCTTACCTCCGCACCAAGATATCCAACTGCATTGATGTTTTAGCCGTGGACTGAACTATGCACCAGAAGGGAAGCAGACTCCATGAAGGTCATCATTGAGCATTCAAGAATTTCTTCTACTCACGCCACTCTATTAACCCAAAAAATCATCCAATAATTAATCAACCCAAAAAATCATCCAATAATTAATCAGCGAGAGATTGAACCCAAGTTCTAGATGAACACGTGTGAAAGCTTGATGCGTTCAACCCTCAATTTAACTGCATAGGTTACCAAATACCACACAAGGGCCTTTCATTTTCCATGATTTATTTTGGCATCCTAAGTTGTCATCATCATCACTACAATAACTGAACTGATTCCTACCGCATCATACATCGGCTCAATATCGCTCTACAATTCAATTCCAGTGATGGCAAAATTCCACACAAGGGCCATGAGATGTTTTTGCAATATTTCACCATGTCAAGATACCATGGCCATCAGTGATCCATCTGAATGGGCACCTATCGCATATTTCATTTTCTCCAACTTGCATGAAAGTATGAGACCCAAACGTGCCATTAATGGAAGCACGCTAGAAGAGAGAGGTTTGAGGCTTGAAATGCGAAATTGCATATGGCGAAGGATGACGAAATCAAAAGAATGCATGGAAGGGACAACTACATACAGACTGAGTTGATATGCTGCCACGATGGGATGGCAAGTGAATTTCCATGATGTCGTTGATTTGAGGGAAGGGAGGTGGCGTGACATCATGGCACATGAAGGAGCGAAGGGGAAATTGAGAAGGGGCGGGTAAGGTAGTGAACACAAAGAAATAGGGAAGGGGAGGGATAAAGTAGGACCATATAGATCATTAGGCACAAAAATATTAGCGGGGAAGGCAGGGCCAATATAGGGTTGCAAGAAAACCATCAACGTCCTAAGGAATATATGCAAAACAACCAATGATATTTATTTTAGTTTTTTCTCCAGCCAATATAGACCACCCTTACTGGCAACGAGATCTTCTTCCGAGTTTAGAGATGGAAGATTGTGGAAGGGAAAGAAGGATGAGAAGGTCTGAAGAATAATTTTTATTCTGCCAATAGACAAGCCTTATTGGCAAGGAGATCTTCTTCCGAGTTTAGAGATCCAATATTGTGGAAGGGAAAAAGGGATGAGAAGGTCTGAAGAATAATTTTTTATTCCGCAAGACAATAATTTTAGCACAATGTCTCTAGGAGGAGAGTCTATTTTCAAATACCAGATAATGAGAGGGAATTTTAGCACAATGTCTTTAGGAGGAGAGTCTATTTTCAAATACCAGATAATGAGGAGGGAGTCTAGTATCTTTGACTCCTTTTCAGAGAACTGTTATCAAACTATGAGAAACTCATACATTTAAAACTAGTTATTAGATTTTCCACTAAAACCCACAATAATTTATCCATAATTGTTTGCTTGGGATTTATAATGCATAATTGTTCCTTCGAGATTTATAAGAATCGCCCCGCCTCATGCCACCGCTAAAATAATATATAATTTATGGTTAATAATAATAAAACATTTTAATGCCCAAAGGAAGAAGTAATTGGAAGTAATTGGAAGTAAAATAATTGGATTAGTATTTAATAAGAATAATATAATTCATTCAATTATTGATATAAAACTAATGTGGTATTTAAAAATATGAATAAAAATCAACTTGAATTGTAGGTAGTATATTTTAATATAGACAATTAAGTAATATTAAGGTGTTCTTCAAAATATACTAATAAAAAATAATTAACATGACTCAAGTTTATAAATAAATTATTTCAATGTCGATATGTGTGTGTCTATATTAACCACGAATCTACCAAAGATCAAATCTCTTGAGTTATAAATGTATCTTTTGTAATGCAAATATCTTTTTAAGTTTCACACTTAAACGAGGTTTACACATTAAGAAATTTGATCCCTCTTTGTATTCTTCAAAATGCATACGATTTTTTAATCCTTTAAATACAAAAGAAAATTGATAACTAGTGGATGGCATATTTATTTTTCTAATAAGGCTTCAAAAAATTTGATTTCAATTGTCAATAATTATTAAGTGGATGATATGGATTTAACTTCCATAGGATATTGTAAAATATTATACACAAATTAAAGGTTGAGATTTATCTCCAAAGTAGTGAGGCTATTTTTTCTCTTTTAATTAAATTCATTAATTAAAAAAATTATCCTATGAGCAAGTATTATATGAAATAAATTATAGTTTTTTGGGGTGTTATTGATAATCATGATATTGACCCATTTTACTATAACAATGTATATTTAGACATTAAGAATCTTCATGGTAAAATGGGGTAAATGTCCATGCATAAGAATACTATTCCATACTATGTTTAACTTATATATTAGTTCTTTTTATAATTATTAACAAGAATATTATAATTATAATCTTTTTAGTTTAAAATGTTTTACATATTAATAACTTAAGATTTATTATGAAGTAATATTTTGATATTTATTAGTGATTGATACCTATGACTATTTACTAATCATTTAGTTTATATGACTACCCTAATAAATACATTTAAAAAATAAATATTAATTTTATTATTATATAAAAATAATAAAAAAAATAAAAAATTTTTATTATTTTTTATCATAAAATTATCATATTGATCATAAAAATATAATATAAATTATAATATAATATATATTAATAAAGAAAAACAAAACAATAAAATATATTTTTATAATGCATAGCTTTGAATAGATGTACATGTTTTACTAATCATTAAAAAAATAATTATACAACCAAAAAAATACTATACCGTACACATAATATATAAAATGAGAAAACTCTACGCAGGATTTTGATTTAAAACATAAAAATACAAGTAAATACAATATAAAGTTAAAATAAATTTATTAATGTTGGATGGATCACATACATTATATAACGCTATTCCAACGCTATTCCAGAAATCTTTGAACGATAAATTTACACCACGATAACTCCCTCGATAGCTACTGGAACTTACCTTCACGCCAAAGGCATCATATTGAAGTCCGCCATTATATTGAAGTCCACCATAAATGATAGCATTGAACTCTACCGTAAAAGATAGCTCCGTCCATTATTGTAAAGAAAACTTGGTGACGGAGAGGGAGAGTACTCGAAAACATAAAAATGAGCGTAGTTTGAGGTTAATCCTTTCCCGCCTCTTAACATTACTATTAAACGTCTTGATACCGTGAACGCTTAGGTTCACTTTTTCCACATAGAAAAGCGGACATACCCCGAGGTGCCTTAGATTCTTTCTGACAGAAAAATATTTGATACCTCTCGTACGACTTGGCTTTTCGATGCAAGGTCGCTTTCGGCGATAAAGGGGAGCGGTTAGATTTCGATTGTTCCTACGGAGGGCCACGTTGTAACTCGAGGTTTCAGCGCAGCGGCTTACATGCAATGAACAAATCCACCGTGAAATTACCATAAAAAGATTGAAACTGAAATACCAACTCATTCAACGCATAAAGTAGTGCAAACTTTGAACTTTCAATTCAAAAATTGGGGCACCCATCTGTGCAGTTTGATATGAAATTTGAGCACCCAACTGTGGAGTTTGAACTCCTCTGTACATAACTGACATTAAATACCTGTGGGTACATGTCATTAACTACATCGGAGAGGGGGAAGTCTGAGTAGTGAACCAGGCTGCAGCCGATGTTGTGTGGCGAGAGCTAACCAGCTTGTTAACCAGCTTGTTATCAGGTTTTTAATGTCCCCGATACATGCCTATGCCATCCATCGTTTCTCCGGGAGCTCGACAGCTATTTTTTCCGAAAACAGGTGACCCACCACCTTCAAGCTGGCACCCGTTACGCTGGTGCATTTTCAAACCAATGCTCGCGCATTTTCAAAAGATCCCTCGGGCGAAACATTCATTTCCTCCATTCGCGCTCTCCGAACAGGTCCTCTGCAACCCTCTCGAGCATCCGTTTCTTCTGCTCACGGTGCTGGCTCACCTCACAGGTCCGCTCACGGTGTTGAATCCCTTATGAAGACAGTTTTTTAGGATGGGTTAATTTATCTCTTTCTGTGGCCATCTGAGATTGCACAAGAGGAACTCTGTTAGACCGAACCCCATTATAATTACATGGAGATCTGGAGCAGACCGAGGTCCCTGAGCTAAAAGCACGAATAGTTCTGAAGAGTTTAAACGAATTGCAAGAGCGGAATAAATCCAATAATAACACGCACATCGATTTCCGACTCATAGTCGTATGATGGATAGCCCTGTAGCGGGATAAGTCCTCGATCGGAAGCTAATTTCTCAAATCAAAACTAGAACAGCGTAGCTTAGTGATTTGCAGGGATCTATAATCTATTTCAAGAGATCTGGAGAAGACCGAGGTCCCTGAGCTAAAAACACAAATAGTTCTGAAGGGTTTAAACGAATTGCAAGAGCGGAATAAATCCAATAATAACACGCACATCGATTTCCGACTCATAGTCGTATGATGGATAGCCCTGTAGCGGGATAAGTCCTCGATCGGAAGCTAATTTCTCAAATCAAAACTAGAACAGCGTAGCTTAGTGATTTGCAGGGATCTATAATCTATTTCAAGAGATCTGGAGAAGACCGAGGTCCCTGAGCTAAAAACACAAATAGTTCTGAAGGGTTTAAACGAATTGCAAGAGCGGAATAAATCCAATAATAACACGCACATCGATTTCCGACTCATAGTCGTATGATGGATAGCCCTGTAGCGGGATAAGTCCTCGATCGGAAGCTAATTTCTCAAATCAAAACTAGAACAGCGTAGCTTAGTGATTTGCAGGGATCTATAATCTATCTCGGTTGAATTATTGGATTTGTTTAGAATTATTTGGAAATACTATGAAACGGATTGGTTCACCAGATCAGACAACCTTTATGCTAGAATTCTTATCTTATTATTTGAACAGAAAGGAAGTTTTAAAAATATATATATAAAAGTAAAAAATTAAAAGACTTGAGTGATCTAGATAAAATTTAAGGCAAAAATCTTCCCATAACATTACAGTGTTTCTCTGTTATATTTCAGTGGTAACAGAGCAGAAATCGTGCCAGCTTGGATGGTAATTAAAGATGGAACAACCTGAAGCAATTTTTTGACAAAAATATGCAAAATCTTGGAGGAAGCTAGAAGAACAACAAAAAAGCCTTTGAAGAAAATAGAAGAGCAGCAAGCAGAAAATATCAACAGTCTTCCAGAATGAAACAAAAGTTTAGAAAAATTTAACAAAATGCCACATCTAAGAAAAATAAAATGGGACAAATTCTGGAATAACAGCAAGAAAAACGAACCAAAAGATACTAATACTAATAATAAGTACTACAAAAGAAAGTATAAGAAAAAATGAAGCGAAAGAAAAACTGTGGACATAGTTATCCCCCTAAAAAGATGGATGATCCGAGGACAATGGGCCCTGTGACTGAAGCATCTGAATGAGATAATTGGTCAATAGGTGATGAGCTTAGTATAAGGGAAATTAAAGTTGATGATGGGATGCCCTCAAATAATAAACTGCTTACACAAGATGCAGTTCCACGTCACCAACTGAACAACAACAGTGAAAAGGAAATGAAAACCCATTCTAATGACGTGGGTACAACACTAGATGTATTATTGCATCTTTGTCTTTTAGTAGGTGAAATTAACAGAGAAGATGGTTTTACACAAGGTATTGAGAATGTTGACTGTGATCAACAGGAAAACATTGAGTCACCCATGGGGAAGACAAGCGAGGCTGAAGATGTGGTTGATAAACAGCTGTGGAACAAAGATCAGGATTGTCAACCTGAAATTCCAGAGGAAACATATGACACTGGGGCATCCGTCTAGGATACCATGGAGCTCAAACCAAAGCAGGGCGCAGGGAATGATGAAGCAGGGGCATAACATAAAAATTATGGAAGTCATGACACGGCCCCAGAAGATTCGAGAATTGGTGATGATGAAAATGACGTCCCTGAGGATCTGACCGTAGAAGATGCATACACTGATCCTACTGGGGTGCAACCGCATGCAGAGGTAGAATTTCTTTCTGAAGATATGGGAGTAAATGAGCCAGAGCATCTTACAAGATTCATGGACATTATCAGGCCAGAAGCTGACAAGCCTTAAGAGAGGAAATCCCCGCGTCACGAGATAAGAAAATGGCTCATGCATTTCCGCAGGTGATACAAAAACACTGACAACAAGAGAATTTCGTAGACTGGGCGTTACAAGCAATGCATATCCATCAATTATTGCCAGTGATAAGCTCCACAAGAAGGGCCATTGGCTGGTAGGTTATATGGTTAATTTTTGTGTTGTTTATAGACATTTTGGGGGCACACATTTGGGAGAGTGTTCGTTGTTGCAGCAACATTAAGAACTTGAACCTTATACATAGTTGAACCTTAAACTATGTATAGACAAAAATATGATTGGGTATTTCCAATTAGAAGTATGGTGCATCTAAATCAATGATATGGATGTTTTTGTTGTTCTGAAGGGGTTGCCCTTTAGTATTGCACATCAACATATGTCCAAAATCCCTAAAAAAACATGTTAATATAGAAATAGACTTTAGACAATCTAGGTAACTTTTAGTCTAGCTCTAATATGTCTTCAATATCAAAACTTCCAATGGACATTATTACCCCGAAAAGGTAATTGGCTTGATGCAGAAAGCTTTATTCTCATGAAAAATCAAGCTGCACTTCTGGTGTTAAGTGTGAATGGACTTCTTCAACAAGGCACACCAAATATTAGCTCTTTGCCAACATCCAAAGTGTAAAAAAAAATAATGATGAAACCATGAACCAACTCAAGAATTCCATAGCTGTAGCAGTCTCATATTTTGCATAGTGGTTCTGGACACATTCTCTTAAATCATTTCCAATGAGAATAGTAGTACTCGCTTATGCACAAGCAACAACAAAAGTCAATGTTGCAGTAACCTGCAATAGTGAATTTTCAGATGAGTTTTTTATGAGAGAATTAGTAAATCCTGCAGGCATAATGGATCCACTGCCTTGTTTAGTAAATTTCTCCTTACCCCATCAGCTACAATAAAAACACTGACAACAAGAGAATTTCGTAGACTAGGTTTTACAAGCAATGCATATCCATCAATTATTGCCAATGATAAGCTCCAGAAGAAGGGCCATTGGCTTGTAGGTTATATGGTTAATTTTTGTGTTGTTTACAGACATTTGGGGGGCACACATTTGGGAAAGTGTTTGTTGTTGCAGCAACATTAAGAACTTAAACCTTAAATTATGTATAGACAAAAATATGATTGGGTATTTCCAATTGGAAGTATGGTGCATCTAAATCAATGATATGGATGTTTTTGTTGTTCCTGAAGGGGCTACCCTTAATATTGCATATCAACATATGTCCAAGATCCCTAAAAAAACATGCTAATATAGAAATGGACTCTAGACAATCTAGGTAACCTTTAGCTTAGCTCTAATATGTCTTCCATATCAAAACTTCCAGTGGACATTATTACCCCGAAAAGGTAATTGGCTTGATGCAGAAAGCTTTATTTTTATTGGAAAATCAAGTTGCATACACTTCTGGTGTTAAGTGTGAATGAACTTCTTCAAAAGGCACACCAAATATTACCTCTTTGCCAACATCCAAAATGTAAAAAAAAAATGATGGTGAAACCATGAACCAACTCAAGAATTCCATAGTTGTAGCAGTTTCATATTTTGCATAGTGGTTCTCAACACATTTTCTTAAATCATTTCCAATGATAATTGTAGTACCCGCTTATGCACAGGCAGCAGCAAAAGTCAATGTTGCAGTAACTTGCAATAGTGAATTTCCAGATGAGTTTTTTATGAGAGAATTAGTAAATCCTGCAGACATAACGGATCCATTGCCTAGTTCAGTAAATTTCTCCTTACCCCATCAGCTACAACAAAAAGAGTGACAACAAGAGAATTGCGTAGACTGGGCTTTACAAGCAATGCATATCCATCAATTACTGCTAGTGATAAGCTCCACAAGAAGGGCCATTGGATTGTAAGTTATATGGTTAATTTTTGTGTTGTTTACAGACATCTGGGGGGCCACACATTTGGGAGAGTGTTTGTTGTTGCAATAACATTAAGAACTTAAACCTTAAACTATGTATAGACAAAAATATGATTGAATATTTCTAATGCCTAACTCTTCTCCTCTCCACTCTGTTTTTATTGAAAAGTGGAATGCCCAGCTCTTCTCCTCTTCACTCCAATCTTATGAAAGCTTAGTTATTGCAGACTCCAATAACCATATTAGATTAGTGAAAAGTGGAATGAATAATTCTGCTCCTCTCCACTCTACTCTTATGAAAGGTTCGTTGATGCAGATGCCTAATGGCTTTCACCATTCCAAAAGCGGGAATGCTCAGATCAGTTATATGTTGTTTATACAGATAATCTGAGAGTTGTTATGAGATTGGCATGAAATACAAACTAGTCCAATAGTGCTAATTGATAGCCTAACTGCACCATGGGAAGAAGAAATAATCTATTAGGATAATCAATAATCGGGCCTTGTACTGAGAAGGGTTAGTCTACTGTTCTAGCATGAGAATATCTAACATTAATTCATAGAATCATAAGCTTCAAACTTCATAAAAGCATGTAAAACTTTTTTTCATACCCATAGTAATATTTTCTATATTTTTTTAAAAGAAAACCATCGTTGATAAAAACTAACAACCTAGAGATATATGCAACAGCAGTCACATATATCATAAACTCATCCAAGGTGTCTAGATATTCATAGTCCAGTCTAGTACATAGTATGGTAGAACAGTCTACGCTACTCTTTTATGCATGTTCTGAAGAGCAGTTTGCTCTTCCTCTTCTTTGATCACTGAACAATCACATCATGTTATACATTGTCTGAATTCATCTAAATGCTAATTATCCATTGTCAGGGCCTTCTCATGTTATAATACAATCTAAACTCGGCCCTCGCATCTTATGTACAAAGGAAATGGAGGTTGAATGACTATCAAAATAATGGACGCAGAATCGGAAAAAAATTGTTTTGTTTCATTGGACTTTAAAGAATTGGATAGCTCTGATAATTAAGTTCAACATCCATCATAGCTATAATTGGTATCCAATCTCTCCTTCTTGGACTTGTCTTGCCTACATGCTTTGACTTCCCTGGATATTGCCACTTGTTGATGGAGATCTAGATAAGCATAGGAGTGTTTTCTCTATTTGGAACCCTCCACCCAATGCAATCCCTCTTTCAAGATGTGAGCAGTAGCTCTGGAAAACACTAACAATCAACTGCAATCGGAATTGCTAGATATAGCAATGTTTTTGAAAATGTAACAAGAAAAACCATTTTCCAGGATTTCTTTAGTCAATCTTACTAAAAGATGATATTTTGAAATCCTTAGAATCCTAGATAGCATGACAAGGTTTGTCTTAAATGGTTCATTTCTTCTTGTCATGCTACATACTCATTTTTATGACCATGCATGCATTATTAACATGAGCATGCATTATTAACTCTTTATGCTAATAGAAAAATAAAGATGCTCTCTTTATGCCCGAAGTCTTACCATTGATATTTGATTTTGCATTATTTTTCAAGAATGTGCATTCAAACTTGAGGTAGAATAAAAATAATCAATTTCAATGAAGATATTTTATGAAACTTTGAAAGTGGGCACTTAGACATCCACAAAAAAATGGCATTCCTCACTGACCAGAGTCCCCAAGTAATCAAGTATGGAAGTGTTATATTTTCCTTCAGCTCTCTTCTATTAAAGTGCTCTTGAAAGCAATCTTCCAGGATCAATTTATCCCACAAATGCATCTCTTCTGTTAGTTTCACCTACTAAAAGACAAAGATGCAAAAATACATCTGGTGTTGTACCCACGTCATTAGAATGACTTTTCATTTCCTTTTCACTGTTGTTGTTCAGTTGGTGACATGGCACTGCATCTTGTGTAAGCAATTTCTTTTTTGAGGGCATTCCATCCTCAACTTTAATGTCCCTTATACTAAGCTCATCACCTATTGACCAATTATCTGATTCAGATGCTTCAGTCACAGGGCCCATTGTCCTTGGATCATCCATCTTTTTAGGGGGAGATAACTATGCCCACACTTTTTCTTTCCCTTCATTTTTTCTTCTACATTCTTTTGTAGTACTTATCATTAATATCATTTGGTTCATTTTTCTTGTTGTTATTCCAGAATTTGTCCCATTTTATTTTTCTTAGATGTGGCATTTTGTTAAATTCTTCTAATCTTTTGTTCCATTCTGGGAAACTGTTGATATTTTCTGCTTGTTGCTCTTCCATTTTCCTCAAAGACCTTTTGTTGTTCTTCCAGCTTCCTCCAAGATTTTGCATATTTTTTCCAAAAAATTGCTTCCGGTGGTTCCATCTTTGATTACCATCCAAGCTGGCATGATTTCTACTACCACTGAAATGTTATGGGGAGACACTGTAATGTTATGGGAAGATTTTTGCCCTAAATTTTATTAGATCACTAAGGTTTTTTAATTTTTTACTTTATATATATATATATATTAAAACTTCCTTTCTGTTCAAATAATAAGATAGCAATTCTAGCATAAAGGTTGTCTGGTCTTTCAATAGCGCAAACAGCAGTGCAGAACTAATCATTCAATAACCAAGCAGTAACAATGTAACCCATATCCACTATTCGGTGAACCAATCCATTTCATAATATTTCCAAATAATTCTAAACAAATCCAATAATTCAACAGAGATAGATTATAGATCCCTGCAAATCACTGAGCTACGCTGTTCTAGTTTTGATTTGAGAAACTAGCTTCCGATCGAGGACTTATCCCGCTACAGGGCTATCCATCATACGACTATGACTCGGAAATCGATGTGCGTGTTGTTATTGGATTTATTCCGCTCTTGCAATTCGTTTAAACTCTTCAGAACTATTCGTGTTTTTAGCTCAGGGACCTCGATCTGCTCCAGATCTCCATGTAATTATAGTGGGGTTCCGTCTAGCAGAGTTCTTCTTGTGCAATCTCAGACGACCA
>APFE030187114.1:324553-337582 GCA_000404065.3 Pinus taeda | reverse complement strand
AAGAAAAGCATATTTCCTTCTGGCAGTTGCATGTGCCACATCTGTAGCTTGAACTGAAGTGCTCCAAGAGAATAAGATAATGTTTATAGTCCAAATATTATTAAGAGCTAATAATATTCGACTGTTCTATTGTTAGCCTGGCAGTCTAAAAATAGACTCCGCCCATATGTCTAAAAATAGAGGTCCATCTATTTTTAGCAACATGACAAATCATCCACAAATAGCATCCTCCAACTCATATACCATGATCCATATGTCTAAAAATAGACTGCGCTAAAAAATAGCCTGCCGGCCCACTTAGTGAAGGCGACTTCTTTTCACTAAGCTCCATCATCTTGTTGCATTTTCAACACTCCCTCTCAACAAGATATGGATTATCTGCAACCCCTATCCTATCTCTATGGTATTCAAATTTTCTCCTGGTGAGTGCCTTCATCAAGATATCAACATCCTGATCCTCCGTGGAATATATGAAAGTAACATGATTCTCCACTGCACACAATCTCTGATATGATGGTACCTGATGTCGATGTTTCTATCCGTTGGGCTCCCTGCCCAATTTGCATCCGTGAAGCCACATAGCTTCACCTCATCCTCCTGTCTGTACCACAATCCATATCCCGATGCGCCTATGAGATAACGCAATACATGCTTGCCTGCCTTCTAGAAGAGCTTGGTTGGCTTAACCATAGCTTGTGAAAGTTGGTTAACAGCATAACATATATCGAGTCGTGTATTGACCAGATACATAAGCGACCCCACCAACTATCGATAAATAGTGGCATCCACTACCTCCGCTGAAGTAGCATCCTCCTTCCCCCAACCCCCAGGTAGAGGAGTATCAACAAGCTTGCAACCATGCATGTTGAACTTCTCTAGTATCTCTCGGGCATACTTACCCTGAGAAACAAATAGTCCATCACTGCGCTGCCAATTTCCAATCCCAAGAAATAATGAAGGAGGCCCAAGTCCTTCATCTCAAACTCTCGAGCAAGATCCTCCTTGCATGAAAGTATCAACAACTCATCTCCCATTAGAATCAAATCATCTACATAAAGTACAATGATAAGCAACTTACCCTCCACCACAATTTGGTATAGGTTAGGATCCGCCTCACTCTTGGAGAATCCAAGTACGATGAAATAACTGTCTATCCGTGTGTACCAAGCACAAGGTGCTTGTTTCAACCCATACAACGCTCTCTTGAGCCTGCACACATGCGACTCGCTGCTAAAGATCTTGAAACCTTCGGGCTGCTCTATGTACACCTCCTCCTCAATGACTCCATTGAGGAACACAGTCTTCACATCCATATGATGAATGTGCCACCCCATCTGCGCTGAGAGAGCAAGAATCGTCCGTATGGAAGAATAACTTGCGATAGGTGCAAAGGTCTCCTCATAATTGATCCCCTCTATCCGTGAGAACCCTCAGGCAACAAATCTTGCCTTGTACTTCTCCACACTCCCGTCAGCAGCTTGCTTCACTTTATAGATCCATCTCGAACCCACCACTGACTTCCCCTCTGGCATTGGGACAATCTCCCATGCATTGTGTCTAACAATCGAATCATACTCTTCCACCATGGCATCTACCCATGCGGGATCCTCCACAACTTCCTCAAAAGAGGATGGCTTAGTCACGACACATTTTCTCACAAGAGCCATGTATCCAGTGTACCGATCAGGTGACTGCCTTTGTCTGCGTTGTGTTGTAGGTGGTCCTACAACCTTCTCTGCATCTTGAGCCAGTTGCTTAGCTTCTGTAGTGCGCTTTCGCCTTGTGACGGTTGGCGCTGCATGAGTGGTCTCTTCCACTCCATGAACTTCATCTTGTGGTCGATCCACATCCTGAAGCTCATCCTTAGGAACTAATAGCTCCTCATCTGCATGCAAGTGTGGCTCCCTCTCAAGCGAACACTTCATGGATTTCTCCTCCTAAAATTTTATATCCCGTCGCACAACAGTCTTGCGACTGTCTGGCAAATACACACGATAGTTATGGGGCATATCACTGTACCCCACAAATATCCCAACCTCTGTGGTCGGCTCCAACTTCTTCCTACATCCTTCGTCACATGCATGTAAACAGGAGAACCAAAAATCCTCAAATGGGAAATATCAGGCCTCTTACCAGAATAAGCCTCCTCGGGTGTACTCATGCCAAGTACCTTGTGAGGCCAATGGTTCTGCACATATACTGCAGTATTGCATGCCTCCACCCACAATTGAAGGGGTAGGCTCTGATCATGCAACATTGCCCATGCAACACCCATGATCGTTCTGTTCTTCCGCTCAGCAACCCCGTTCTGCTGTGGGTTATGGGGAGCTATGAGCTCTCTTTGAATCCCTTCCGTGCTGTAGAAATCCTTGAACTCGCCAAAGATGAATTCACCACCATTGTCGCTCCTAAGAGCCTTCACCTTCTTCCCCGATTCCTTCTCGACCAGTGCTTTGAACTCACAGAACTTTGAGTATGTCTCACTCTTCTTCTGCATGAAGAAGATCCAGCACTTTTGAGAGAAATCATCAACAAAGATCGCATAGTACTTGTGCTTTGTTGTCGAAGCTACTGAGAAAGGTCCACACACGTCTGTGTGAATTCTCTCAAGGATCATCGTGGCGCAACTATCCTTCTCGTGAAAGGTGGCTTTCACAAATTTTCCCAAAGTACATCCCTTGCACTGATCTGACTGCGCAAGAGTGCCTTTAGGAAGCCCGGTAGAAATATGCTGCAGTATCTTCAAAGCTCCATGGTGAAGGTGGCCCAATCTCCAGTGCCACAGCTCGCCATCATCCCAGCTCACCACTCCTTCTGCCTTGCATGCCATTGCTGCGCAGCCATCTACATGCAATTGATAAAGGTTCTTGACTTGAACCCCTACCTTTCGGGTTTCTCCAGTTGTCTTACTGCACAAGAAAGCCTTTCCCTCACTGAAGACAACATCATATCCCTTATCTTCTAACATCGCCACAGAGATAATATTCTTCTTCAATCCTGGAACATGCATCACTTCGTTCAATATGAAGGGTTTACCAGACTCCCTCTTAGAGGAAATGGTACCAATATCGGTCGCACTGTATCTACCATCATCATCCATCTCAATGTGCACTCCAAGATCTTTCTCATCCAGATCAGAAAACAAATCTCAATCTCTTGTCATGTGAAAAGATGCACCACTGTCCAAGAACCATACCGATCCCATCACACTTGATATAAAGCATGTGATCAGCGAAAAATCTAGCTCAAACTGTGAGGCTAAGGCCTCTCCCGTTGCAGATCCAGCAGCTTGCTTATTTTTCTTCTTCTGCAGACAATTTGTGGCAGAATGTCCGTGCTGGTGACAGTGAAAGCACTTCACTTTGGACATGTCATGCTTCTTGCCTTTCGCACCAGAATGAGAAGCTTTCTTGTTCTTCCCCTTCTTTGCTTTGGTAGCCAAAGTGCAATTTTCTTCATCAGATGCCTTTGATGAAGATCTGTCCCTGGTATTCTGCCTGATCTCCTTTTGCACAAGATCAGACCAAAGTCTCTCCCATCCTGGCAATTTCTCCCGACCATTGATAGAGTCCTGATAGGAATGCCAACTCTTCGGAAGACCAAGGAGAGCCAAGCTCACCAAGTCCTCATCATCGACAGTCACCCCCACACTTCCCAGCTCATCCCGGCATTTGGTGAACTTCATGAGATACTTGGGCATACTGTCTCCATTCTCACACTTAATGTTTTTGAGTTAATCCTTGAGCGCCAACTTCCTCTAGTCACTTTTGCTTTGGAATAAATCTGTCAACGCTTTCCACATCAAGTATGGAGAAGCCTTTCCATGCAGGCTGGATACAATGTGATCCTTCACACCCTCCAACAGAATCCTTCGACAATTTGTTGTCTTCTTTTACCAAGCCTCAACTTGAGCAGCATCAGTAGGCTTTGGGACTTTAGCATCTATGAACTCCTTCAACCCATTGTCATCTAACACCACCTCCATCATGTATTTCCATGCAATATAATTCGAGCTGCCTTCAAGGGCATACTCCAATCGCAATCTGTTGAAAGACATTTCAACATCGACACCAAGAAAACACTGCTGCAAATTCGAATTCCACCAGCTCAAAACTCAACCGCTTCTGATCTAAAATTCGTGAGAACAAAGTATTTCTCATATAGAGATTGATTTTATGGGCATTTATTGGATATCTCACCTTCCAAAGGAAGGATGAATCCAAAGGCTACCTGGCCTGATTACAGACTCTGCCTGAAGAAATAAAATGTAATCACTTTCTGAATAATAGATCTGATGATTAACCTGCACTGATACCATGTAGATATTTGAATAATATAACACTTATTCACAGATATTATCCTAATTATGCACTATTTGCGAAATGCATGCATAATACATAACCTCCTCTACCATTGATCATCAATTTGCGGAATTAACAAAACAATCGCATGCGCACATTGAAACATCAATCACACATATCAACACAGTATGTAATGGGGAAAGCATATAGCTAAAAACCCCTCAACTATTTGTATATTATGATGATAGAGAACATGTAACAATACATAGTACAATACTCCTCACAAGTACTCAGTACTATTTCCACCTGCTACACACAAACTAGCTCAGATCTTAATCAAGTCACAGGTTCAAATCTCCTCCGTTGTTTGCCTGCCTCCACTGTGCAATCTCTGTTGAGAATAGACCTAATCCAAGCTCAAATCCCTTGGCTTGTACTGTGCAATCTTCATTGGCAATCTCAACCAATGATTGTGCAAATCTCATGCACATCTATAGTCACAACTGATAGTAGTCTCACCCTTCCACCCACCTCTAACACTTGTCTCCACTGAATTGTCCATGCACTAAGTTAACTGATGTATTCTTTAGTTGATTTATGAGTTAATAATTAGTGAATTAATTAATAATTAATTCACACCACTCATCACTAGTGTATTTGTCAGTTAGACTAAATACAACTAGTTCAACTAAGTCAAACTGAACACAACTCCATCAACTCCTCAATAAACTCCACCAAACTCAATCACTTGAGTTCTAACTGAAGTCCATCATGCAATAGCTCAACTAACCCATAGGAAAAGTGTATTTCCTTCTGGTAGTTGCATGTGCCACATCTGTAGCTCGAACTGAAGCTCTGCAAGAGGATAAGATAATGTTTATAGTCCAAATATTATTAAGAGAAAATAATATTCGACTGTTCTATTTTTGACTGGAAGTCTAAAAATAGAATCCGCCCATATGTCTAAAAATAGAAGTCCATCTATTTTTACCAACTTGACCAATCATCCATAAATAGCATCCTGCAACTCATAGACCATGATCCATATCTCTAAAAATAGACATAGTCTAAAAATAGACTTTGCACCAAAATAGCCTGCGGGCCCACTTAGTGAAGGCAACTTCTTTTCACTAAGCTCCATCATCTTGTTGCATTTTCAACACAAACCACCTCAACCCATCAAACAGTGATTCCACCTCATGGTCAAATATCACAAAACCATCATCAGATTGGTCTCTACCCAAGCCTTTTAGGGCTCCAGAGTGTTTGTTCCAACCCACCTTCCAGGACTAGTAACTCAACCCATGGTTGTTTTCAAGCTCTAGAGAATTTGTCCAACCAAGGCTCCAAGACTAGTAACTCAACCCACAGTGGTTGTCAAGCTCCATAGAATTTGTCCAACCAAGGCTCCAGGACTAGTAACTCAACCCACTAAGGGCTGCAGAGCATTTTTTCAATCAAGGCTCTAGGGAAAATATCTTAATCCAAGCTGTTACAGGGCTCCAAAGTGTTTGTCCAACCAAGGCTCCAAGACTAATAACTCAACCCAAGTCATTACAGGGCTTCGAAATTATTTTTCCAACCAAGGCTCCAAGAACTAATAACTCAACCCAAGCTAAAGGAAACATGAGAACCAACCAGAAAAACAAGAAATGAACCCACAACACTATGTATATCCAGGAAATGAAAATGATAGACAAATCCACTGTTAATCCAGGCAATCCTCCATGCCAATGACAGATCATAACCAAGAAACCACATGCATGTGCCTTGCATGTCGAAACTAGTGAGGAAAACATACATGCAACTTAGTACCTGTAAGAAAAACCCGTTGTAGCTATTGATCCCAATGTCCTCTTGCGCTTTCCTGCTCTTCATTTTCCTTCTTGCTCCAAAACTCCAAGTATGCCACACCCTCCAAGAGTGCTCCAAGAAAACTCTAAGTGTCCAAGAGAGAGAGAGAGAGAGAGAGAGTATAAGAGAGCTCCACCAAAACCTATCAAAGCTTACACTAACCAAGCCTGTCCAATGATCCTCAGAAGCCTTTTTATCAATGAGGCCTCTATATTCTTCATTTTCCATTATTTTCCTTCAATTTCCTCCTCACATGCAACCTGTGACCTTTCACCTTCCTTTTCTCCTACCATTATTTTCATAAATAAAATGCCAATAAATGCATCATGCCTTTCCAAAGCCTTTTCCATTCCCTTTATCAATTTCCTTAGCCATAATAAACCGAAATGAACACCCACTAGGATGTTTTGCCCACCATTGAGCTTGGAATATGTGTCCCATCAACTGTGGTCTTATATATTTTTTACATATATTTTTAACCAGGGTTGTTACAGAACCCTTCCTCTTGGGGTAACACCGTCCTCAGTGTTCAATGACACCTATAACCAACAAGACTGTTGAAAACAAAACATACTGCCCATGGAGCTTTATAACACAACTCGTTGTAGTATTTACAATGACCATTTGTTAAAAAATGACAAACATATTATTTAATGGATCTTTATAACACAACTCATTACAGTATTTACAATAATAACCACATATACATACATACACATTTTCTTCACCCAAAAAATTATCATACTATCTATGGAGCTTTATAAGCACAACTTGATACAATGTTTACAATAATACACACATATACACATATGCACATTTTCTCAACAAGCAAATAAAAGGATTTTATGCCTGCATCTGCAACAAGGGAATCCAGAGGCTCACACATCCACTCTCAAAGTAATACCAGGACTCACCTCCTTCCCAGGAAGTCCAGAATCCACTGTCAAAGTCAAAGTTGCATCCAATGTCTAGCACTACAATTTTGCGCCACTAGTCCTCTTTGTGAATTGTCATCGGCTCATTGTTCTAGGGAACACTCCCAATGTGCATTTGATTCCCTATGGAAATGTTAATGACAAAAATAATCCATCCTCGACCTTCCCTTCTCTACTACGCAATCCCTTGGGAAATGAGTCAACCCCTTCCATGCAGTCACACACCTTCCAAGTTTTGCTTGCACCCCCATCCTAGGCAGTCCATCCCTTGGCAAGGCTTCCTCACATCAGAAGATAGAACAACCAAGGCATATCCATGCCTTCAAACCATCATACCAGCCATAGCATGCTCGTGGAAATCAATGGGCACTATTGGGTACCAGTGTCCCACAATGGCCCTACTCCTCAATGCTTTACTAGCATACAATTGCCTGTTCAAATTCCTCTTATTGTTGCTGATAATTCTTTCAGTCTGTTTCAATCACCCAACTAGGAATTTCATGCTTTCCTGTAACAAGCACATAATTTCCATTAGATTCAAAATAAATTGAAATAACTTCAAATCATACCTCATTAGTGGTCTGTCAATAAGATATACTTGCTATTATGTTCGCTTCCTGTCACAACAAGTCGATCTAGCATCTTTGACCAAATCATCATGTATAAACATATCACATTCGGTTAGCTTAAAACACAACCATCATAAATCAAAATCATAAATCACATGTAACCATCGTAAACTAGAATCATAGATCACATGTAATCATCATAGACTAGAATCATAAATCACATGCATAATAAAACTAAGATAAAGTATTGATACTTAACCTTTATTCAATCCTTAGCTTCTACCTTTGTCCTTATTTCGTAAGCACACCGGATCGGTTTTCACCCGGACAAACACCCAATGCCTTCTCCTCAACCATGTGCACATACACATAGTATGCATCACACACGTACAACCATACACGACATACAACACCATGCAATACATGCACCTACACCTGACATACAACACATACACCTAGACATAGTGTACAACACAACACAATACATACTCTTACACCCAGTGTACACCACCACACAATACATACACCTACACCTGATGTAAAACAAAATACAATACATACTCCTACATCCGGTGTACACCACCACACAATGCATACACCTACAACCGATGTACAACATAATACATATACATACACGGAGTACAACACAACAAATACACATGTCACAATACCACAACTACACGATGCACATACATAGTATTGCATGCCCGCAACAAAGCATGTACGACATGCACATAATACTGCATGTACACCAATACCACATGTGCAACATGTATACCAGTACCACATGTATAACATGTACACAATACCACTTATACACAACACCGTTTGCACAACGTGTACACAACATCACTTGTACATGACACCACCTGCACAACGTGTACACAATGCCACATATACATTGTACCACCTGTAAAACATGTACACAATGCCAGATGTACACAACACCACATGCACGACATGTACACCACACCACATGTACACAACACCATATGCACGACATGTACACAACACCATATGTACATAGTACCACTTGTACAACATGCACACAACACCATATGTACATATCACTGCATATACAATATGTACATAGCATCATATGTACACAACACCGCATATCCAACATGTACATAACACCATCTCTACCCATCACTGCATATGCAACATTCGCACAACACTACCATGCACATAACATGGCATAAACAACATGTACACACACTATATATACATAACATTGCATGCACACAACATCACATTTGCAACATGTACAACATGTGAACAGCAATAGTACCACACATCCAAAACCACATTGTCTCTACCAAGAAACCTTAATTTCAATGTCTCTTTTCCATCCATGCTTATCTTAGCATGTCGCAAAGCACATTGTTTTCATTCCACTAATGTATCCTTCAGCGTTACCTGTCATAACATAAACATAGGCATAATACAAGCATACAATATCAATTCATATCCACATGATACTGACCCCATATATTTGTCATGACTACTCTTCTCACCTGATTCCTCATAAACCAAGAACCTCTTCATACCATGCACCTTCATAAGCAATCATTCCTCGACAAGAATGATCCCTGACAACCCTGTCAAAAAACGGTATGCATACATGCATATATACATATAAACATTAGCATAAAAAACAATCATGATCCATGATGACCCTTTCAAACATTACATATATACATACATACACGTATACATATAAACATCAACATAAAACAATCATCATCCCTGATGACCCTGTCAAATAATAACATACATACATACATATATGCATATAAACATTAGCATAAAGCAATCATTTCGTTGATGTATCCTTCAGCGTTACCTGTCATAACATAAACATAGTTATAATACAAGCATACAATATCAATTCATATCCACATGATACTGACCTCATATATTTGTCATGCCTACTCTTCCCACTTGATTCCTCATAAACTAGGAACCTCTACATACCATGCACCTTCATAAGAAATCATTCCTCCACAAGAATGATCCCTGACAACCCTGTCAAAAACAATATGCATATATGCATATATACATATAAACATTAGCATAAAAACAATCATGATCCATGATGACCCTTTCAGACATTACATATATACATACATACATGTATACATATAAACATCAACATAAAACAATCATGATCCCTGATGACCCTGTCAAATAATAACATACATACATACATATATGCATATAAACATTAGCATAAAACAATCATGATCACAACATAATTACTAGATATCAATGTCAAGGTTAAGATAACTTCCTTTATGTATGCACACCATGTATAACACTGAGAATAACCATTCCCAACATAGCCAAGGCATCTGATTCCTTAGGTCCATTTACTTCACCTTTCTTGTTACCTTTCTCATTATTGTACTGCCACTATCCATTTACACCAATGGACCGAACCAATCCAACCGATGGTCATATTCTTACCTTCAACTTCCTTTCTCATGCACCGAGCTTCATCCAAGTCTTGCATTACCTGCTAGGTTTCATTCAGTTCTCCCTGAGCTCCATTAAATTTCCTCTTTCCCAACCAATTCCTAAGACTCTCAAAACAATAAAGGAAAGACCGAGAAGCAAACAAGAAGAAAACCATGGCAAACCAACAACAATATGACACTACAAACAAAGTGGCATGGCCATGCATAAGACGCAAATAAAATTGCAATCAAGCACAACAAATCACCAAAAGACCAAAAGCACAAGATTAACAACAGATGCCATGACTCAATCCCCATGGTTCCCAAAGCCTCTAAGGGAAATCCCAAGCTGATCCTTCTTCACGACTTCAGGCATCCTCCTTTTCCATGCAATCCCTTGCATCAAATAACCGTCAGTGTATAAATAAACATAATAGTACAACAGTTATCTTATTTTTTTGTGCCCAGCACACTACCTTGTAGCTTCATGCCTCAAGGGACTCCAATTCCCTGGACAGATCTAGCTATGATTAGAAACTAGCTGATATACCTGTCAAATACATGTTCAAGAATATAACAAATATCCACATAATGTCAAACAAAATCAAGGTTAAGAAGGATTCTTGTATGCAAAGCACTCATTTGTTTGGAATTAGGGTTTCCAAACATATCCAATGGAATTATTGCCCAATTCCTTTCTTTTACATCTTACCTTTTACCTTGCTGCAATTAAGTCTTACTATTCACTGTCACATCAGCCCATTGTTAGTTAGATAAACAATTCAACTATTACCTTGTCATGCTAATATTAATCATGTTACCCTGCAACTTCTCACACATGTCAACCACATGTCCCAAATATCAAGACAATCATATCTATTAATTTGAATTCAACCTTTACCAAGACTAAAAATCATGTCATAATCCATAGTCAACTCATAGTCAGTAGACATAATGCTACAACTATCACCTACTTACACTCAAGTACATATCAACTATCTCAACACATGTGTGATTAAATCCATCTTAAAACAAAATCATTCCTTGATGCAACCTTATAGGTACATAATCATATCATGTGATTAATAAAACATTCAACAACAGATAAACGACATAATAGACACCAACATTCAAACACCAAATAGACGACATAATCATACATTCAAGCACAAGGTAGACAACAAAATCAAGCTCATACCTTGATGTATCTCAGGGGAGGCTATCTTGTATGCGCAATCAATCTAGTTTAGCATGATATAACTTCACAACATATCAACTCAAACACAAATAAGATTACGATATCCATTATAGTCACTAACTAGCATGCTCACATCATAAATTGATAAACAATTGTCATTCATACATAATAATCACATCTGCATAGTTATTCTATATTAGTATGACATAATATCACAACATATTAACTCATACCTGAATGTCATAACTCTAACTATTTGCATAGACTAATCCAAATTACTACGATACGTATAACATCAAGATCTTAATTTAATAACCCTAATAATCAAGTTACTAGCATATAACAACAACAAGTTAAACTATAACATACTCATCAACAACATATAACATATAACATAATCATCAAGTTATCTAACATAAAACAACAATAGTAATGCATACAACCACGGGTTACTATCATTCATGACTATCTGACACATGTGTATATGACTACACTGATCAACTAGCATCTATCATGCATGTAACCATAATATCAATAGAAATGTACATAAGCCTAATGTATATAACCCTAATGCATATAACAATCCATTAACTAACATACCTGAACGTCCAACATCCAAACCTGTATGACGACATGCTCTATCCTCGAGGTCCAATGCTGCAACTTCACTTTAATGATCTGCATCTTATGCTCTATCTCAGCCAACTCATTAGCATCATAACATAACAATATCATCATGATGACCTAATTGTATACAATGACCTCATGCACAACAACCTTCACCATGAAAATGCTTACATAACAACATGTAGACAATGACATGCATAAAAAATGTATATACAACCATACACTTATGACGACACATCGCACACCAACACCATCAACCTTCTCATGGTGACATCACTACAACCATGATCAACACCATGCAAATGCAACAAGCACATGGACTACAAGCATAAGGAGCATGATCAACACCATGCAAATGCAACTGACATGAATGCATGACCAACACATATCCCATCCAATCTGAGGGTGAAACATGCTTTAATACCACTCTGTAACTCCCTCCTCCCACATCTACCCAAGTAACTGGCCAATTGGGGTAAACATGCAACGAGAGTCCACTATGATATGATTCAACCTCCTAAGTCATATTAAGGAAGTGGAATGATCCAGGTGGATATTGGTGGCCACCCGCTAATTCCACTTGGATCCCCTCTAGTGCTTCTTTCAGTTTTTTTAGTTTCCTTAATTATAGCACAGTTTACTATTTTTAGCAGTTTTTCGGGTCCTAAACTTCCGGAACCGTTTTGAGGCCCTAAACGATGTTTTTTAGGAAATCTACCGCAGTGATTTCTCTTTAAAAAAATTGTCTTTTTTTTCGTAGTCCTCGGAGAGATCTTTCCAATGGGATATCATGCGCGTCAAACGGAGATAATACGACCAATTCGCGACCCCGGGAAGTTGATGTACCAACTTACCCAAAAACAGGGCCCTCAATTTGGCGTTTCATCTTCTAGGATTAGGTTTTGGAATGTGAAGGGTTTTCCATTGTTTCTCAACAATAAATAGGCCTTTGAGCCTCATTGTAACACAGTTCAGAGGTATGTATTCACACATCTCTTCTCAGAGATAAGCTACCATCGCCCTAGCTGGTTTATTTCCATTTTTGGTTGTAAGCATATTTCAGTATTTTCCATTAATGAAATGAAG